>JAANDH010001130.1:0-76368 GCA_011799765.1 Nymphaea thermarum
GAGTTACATAAGGGGTCTCTAGTTCCCAAGAGACATGACTTTTCATCTTTCAACATACATGACTTTTCATCTCTCAAGAGACATGACTTTTTTTATCTCTCAAGAGACATGTCTTTTCATTTCCTAAGAGACATGACTTTTCATCTTCCAACAGACATGACTTTTCATCTCTCAAGAGATATGACTTTTCATCTCCCAAGTAATTCACATTGAGAGCCTTCTTGGTGTTTCTGTTAACAATTTTGTGGGTTTTAATAGTTTTTTTATAATAAGCAAAAATGAATAGCTCCTATAGCATCAACAATTTGATAATAGAAAAATCAACATTTTCCATAAAAACAACTTGATTCAAAGCATATTTTGTATCAAAATAGTTTCTATAAATACAGTAGGATGTTTATATTTTCTTCAAAATATTTTTTATGAAAAAAGTTAAAGGGTCTGGTTTTTTTTTTCCCTCACCTAAGTATCTGGTTTATATATATATATAAGGAATAATTTTCTTCTAAGAGTGTACTAATTTTGACCATTTTATGTGCTGCAGTGTTTATGGGAATGTAGGGCTTTCCGTTGGCTATAGCTGCGAGCGACTGCTGAAGGTTATCGGGAATGGCCATTGCAGGAACACATGTTTGAGTTTCTCGGGGATGTGGAGCAAGAAAGGGAAGATCGTCATTATAATCGTTATTACCACTTCATCTTGTATGCCTTGTCAAACATCTCCTAATTACATCAACCAACTACACGTTGCTGGTAATCTCAGCACCATTGGAATTTTCTAGAATATATTATGGGGGCGGGCGGAAACGGAAACTTGTATATATATATATATATATATATATATGAGAGAGAGAGAGAGAGAGAGAGAGAGAGAGAGAGAGAGAGAGAGAGAGCCTTGTTCCAAACAAAGCCGAGCCAGCCTGCCTAACAAAACAGGTGTGTCCTGCTTCCACTATACCAATCCCCTCCAAGTCTCTCATCAGCCCAGTTGAGATAATTCAGAGTCTTTGAACAAATCAGACAAATATATATAATCGGACAGGAAAGGAGATCTTCCATTGAATTATAAAGCATTCACGGGCTACCAAGAGAGTCAATCTTGGTTTTGGCTCAATCTTGGTTTCTGGCTCACGCTGCTGATCATCACTAGTTTCTTGATGTTGATCAATTCCAACGAAAACGAGTTTGAACGTTGATGAAAATTGTAAGGCAGTTTTTGAAATTGATGCACGATCTAGAAATTTTCCCCAGCGAGCGTCTATCGATGAAACATGAAAACCGATTGGGAATGTCAGCATCATTCACCTGCATGTATAATTCAAAGCTTCAACAGTGATAACAGACTCGAGTCTACTCAGGAATAATTCCACGACCAGGGTGGAGCTACAAATCACATATGGACATGTGTGGGCAATTGCCCACAGAGCCACGGAATTTTTATTTATTTCCACATTGGTGGTCACCAAGAATTTGTTTACGTATATATTGTGTATCCCTCAATCAGTTTATTGTATTTAAGGTTTTTGGAATCATTGCCCCCACAGTCCATAAAAACTTCTGCCTTCACTACTGTCACCATCTGGGTCCTACTACCACCATGGTTCGCTGCTTCATATTGTGTAAAGAGTTGTGTCCAAAGGAATTAAAGTGAGAGTGCTTGCATTCATTGCTCCGATTAGGTGAATACCGAATATGTTGTGAACTGGCAAAAATGTTAAATTTAACCTAAAAATAAATGGAAAATTATTAACAATTTCTATCCTGGACAGGAACTAGTAGCAATTTCTTTAAGAAAGAAGGTGGATCATGGACCTCATGATCATCTGGAAGCATGTAGACGTAAATCGGATTACTAACTAAAAGACCAATTCTCTTTCTTTCATCTACCTTCGTGATACGGAAATGATAAGACCAAATTTAGGCAAGAATCTGCAACAAAGTGCAGTATTTGTCTACTGAGAACAATAAAAAACTCCAATACCCAGACCAACGTTGTCAATATTGGTATTAGATTCACCACGTTCAATTGCTGGTGCGGCAAATTGGCCGATCCCCTCTTTTTTTAATTTTTAAAAACTGTCTACAAAATTTATGTTGATTTAAAAAAATAAAATGTAGTCGGGCTTTGATCTGCATTAGATTCTATATGTTACACAAGCAGACAAATAAAAAACAATACCTTATTTAATGGCCAAAAATTAGTCCTTGACCTTACAAGGTAACCTTTATGCGCAAAAATGAGTTCACGAGTCCCCATATGTGCCTTTCACTCACTCCTACAATGAAATGAATTTTGCACAATTGAATCGCTTGTCTTTTGCTAAAAGAATACAATTAAGAACAGCAGATCACTATTGCTTCTAGATGACAGGACTCCGCAGGTGGAGAAGTTACTGCTATGGAAAAGAAACTTGATTCTCAGCGGGTGCTAGAATAAGCACTCTTGCGTGTTCCTGCTTCTGCCTGCACGTGCATTTGCAATGTCGACAGCACATGATGATAAGGAAAACATATTTCATCATATCACACGAGCTCCATCTCCTACATCACAAATTAATACAGCAGTGTCATCACTGAGTTGTGATGCTAACTGTGGTTGAAGGGCTCGGTATTCATGTTTGATGAAAGTTGCAGCTTCGGCTGCATGGTCAGCAGAAACAAATGCTAAACAGCATCCTCGAAATCCAGCACCACTGAATCTTGCACCAAATATGCCAGGTGCTCTCAGGATTGTCTCATATAATTGTATTAGTGGTTCACAGCCTACAGTTTGAGAAACAAAAAAATAGTTCATTCAGCAATGCCAAGTCATGCTAAACTGTTTTCTTTGCTTTTCAAATAGAACTGATAGAAGTTCCGACCTTTTCTATTATATATAAGGAATAAATTGAACATTTCATTGTTATATTTTACATTCCTTCAAGGGCAATAGAGAAAGTATCAAATATTTATGTCAAAAAAAAAAAAAAAAACTAATGGGCATTTGATACGTAAGAAACAAGGGAAGGTGGCTTAGCCCAGGCCATGTTGAGGTTCAAGGACTGAAGCAAGAAACAATATCCGTATATATCCTAAATATATGCAACCCTAGTGGTGAAAGAGAGCCTTTGGTGTTGCTATTAAGCTACATGATCAAAACTATCATTTCTTAAGAGGTGCCATGAGTTTTAACTCACCACACTCATAATTCTTGATGGAGCTGAGGCCAGATTCTGAAACCAGCGTTCCAAATTCCTCCAATTTACCCGCGCTCCAAGCTGTAAGACCTGGAAAAGAAAACCATTGAAGACCCAGAAACCTTCTTCACAAGCTGCCTATATAAAACCTAAAGTAAAAATAAATAAAATTATGGCCAGACCTTGTCTAGAATAGAAAATAGGGAACTATATTTTCATTGAATACTTACTACCTTCAGTAACTCTAAGGTTTTCTGAGAAATAATGTTCTGCTCTTCTAGCTAGAACAGCACTCAACTTGTCCTGAATGTTAAAAGAAACAAAAAAACCAATGAATCAACAACAATCGTTGATGAAATGTCTCCAAAGGAATGTCCTGAATTTACAATTTTCTATGCAAAAAAAGTGAGAGAGAAAAAGGAATCACTTTTCAAAACAAGGTACAGAAAAATGGTTAAACTCCATCCTGACATTCCCACACAGAAAATTTTGCACTACATTTTTGAGAGGCCTGAATCCAGTACCAGTTATATGATGGTATTCTTGGTGTGGTCTAGACAGAAGAAGAGAGAGCCAAGGAGATAAATGGCTCGTATGGTTATTAGACTAGTGTTTTTTTTTTCTTTTTCCTTCTTTATTTCTCTTTAACTTCATTGAATCTTCAGAGGGTCAGATTGAGGTAAGCACTTGTGTACTCAGGTTTGGGCCCAGGCTGCACACTTTCCACCTTGAACCCAGATACTCTAATAGGAAATTTTTGGGTCAGAATGGGGAAGTATCCACCCATGCAGGTGTGCCTCTGCCATGCTGCTGATGCAGCATTTTGGTCCTTTTTGGAGAAGCAGCAGCAGACACAGTAGACCAATTATGCTGGTATAAGTACGTATAGCAAGAACTACCTTATAAGAACAAGAAGAAAATCTTTAGTCTAGCATCTTCCTGGAAGTACATCTGTAAGTATAGGGCTGTCACAAACACGACCAAAGTAGGTATGAAAAACAAGCAGTATGAGATGAAACTTGAGAGTATTCAGAGAAGTAGACAGAAAAACCCAGGAATGCTGATTATTAAATATGACAAGTGAAAAAATCAAATAACTAAATGAACCTGAAAAATGAATGTATTTCATTGGCATCATAATCAAAAGGAGAATAGCGGCTTCGTGCTAAAGACCCCTAAGTTATTATGAATCCTGAGGAGTCAATAAAATATAGCAGAAGACAGAAAAGCAAATGAAAAGGCTTAGCAAAGTAAGCTAGTAATGACTAAACAGAAAAAAATTGCTCAGTAATCAGAATGCCAAACAGCAAGTTCAATCTAATATAGAAAGATTGGTGTGCCCAGGAACAGGCTGTATGCACAATAAGGAGTGTCATTCTCCCAGATCCAGCCCAGCCATCACACTCCCTTCTTCTAGCTAGTGGTCCATTAAGTTGGATGACGGTAAATTGCAGGGAAAATGCTTCCCATCCCATGTGTTGCCTGACATATGTGGGGCCTGTGAAGATGTTATTTCCAGAGAAAGAATGCACACATTGCATCCAAATACCACCTAAAGAAAAACTTAGCTACAGAAGATCTCTAATTACGTTTCAGCATTCATGGCATGTAAAAGATGATAGACTTTGGCATATTATTCATACTGTATACGAACAGAGAGATGGATGTTAAAATGTAGTTACTCCAGGATGATTTAACTACCTTGTAATTTTTGTACTCATCAAAACCAACTGCAAAAAAAAGAACAGAGAGATGGGATTCAATTTTTGAAACCATATGGATAAAAAATCAGCAGAAGATATTGCAAATATGAATCGAGACCAACCATTGCAAAGAAGAGGCTTAAGCTTTCCTTTGCCGCATGCCCTACAAACAGTTCATAATCCAAATGAGTAACGGCATGTTTTTGTGAAGATATTGTCAAGAGAATGAATTAGAATGTAAATTTACCACAGGAATGAAGCATCCATGCACCAAAATGTTTCAAAGCAAGAATGTAGTTCAAGCACAATTCACCTGACTCCAATTGGTATAAAATTATAAATCACGAAGACATGAAAGTCGATTAACAACAGTATACCTTTTGCATTTAAATTGCAGTACATCTTACGATACATGGCCTAGGATGTGTAATGTAAAGACACAGATATGACTTAAGAAATTTCTAAAAGGTAGCTGCATAGAACTTGAATGAAAAGCGAAAACAAGCTGTGCATCCATTTGATACACATGAGAAAACAACATTCTCCACATTAGACCTAGAAACTAGATGTAATTTACAGGCTTGGGTTGGTAGAACCTGACCTTCAAGGCATATCTTCCGAGTGTGCACATGAAGATTTTCACCAAAAAGGCATGATTCAAGGATTGATCTAACTAATGATCCATGCTAAATGCATTCAATCTGTGTCTTATAGGTACTAACGTGAAGTAGGGTCTAATTGCAGATGTCAATGCAGGCATGAAACATGACGTGGATATGCACGCATTGTTGCAAGGTTTTGGGTGTGACTCCTCATCTGCAAACTCTCCTTCCCCAATCCCATGAAAAGAATGACCAGTAGAGGTACATATACATGGTTGTCATCACAGATAGCCTGATCCTCCAAAATCATTTGAAAACCTCTACATTGAAATATCAATTTGCCTTTGGAAAGACAACAGTCTCCAAGCATCTGAACACATGCTGGCAGATGACACTGTTAAATGTGTAGATGTTATGAATAAAATAATCAATTTTCCTTCATAAAATCTCCATCAGGACAGTAAGTTCATTTTGGCACTAGCAAGGGAGCGGTATGGGGCAAAGACATCTTTGCCATGGGATGTAGGTCAGTCTCTTTCTCTTTTGGTTAGGTCAATCCTTACACTCTTTTTGTTGGAAAGTATATTTGTTGCACTTGTCACATTGTCTGCACTTCAGATTCTATTACCTATTATATACTCTACCGAACAGCCAGAGCCAATGAAGGTTTAAGCATCTGAGCTGGCGGTTAGAAGTCCTACTGCCCCTTTTTTCGCCAGGCCCTTTTGGAGGTGGAAGCAGAAATGAGATATATTTGATAAAGGCATTGAATCAGCTCATCGATGGTATTACTAACACCAAATGACTATGAAGGATGACAAGGGATTCCTTGAATTTTCTGCTAGCTAATAACCCAATTCAATGACAGAGTCCTTCAAGTCTTGTATAAGTAACAAGTGAAACCCAGAAATGCAGCAGGAAAGCTAACAGAAGCTAAGAAGCCTTACTCCAGAAGAACTTTAGCAGCTTCTCTGCACTCAGAAACACGAAGGTTATATCCTGGATTGCTTGGCAACGCATGCCTGAGGCCAGAAAATGCCAATAATACCTTAAAGGTAGTCTGTCCTTTTACATCTGGATTTCCTTCCTCCTTTGGCAGAGGTGTAAGACTATATTCCTTAGTCTGCAAGGACAACAGCGGGAGAAAGTTAAGTGTTGTTTTGTATTTGAATTATTAAATTAAGGTAAAATATGGATTTAAATAGGATATGAATTTTCAATTCTGGTTTGATGAGAGCTGTAACTGAATTGGATTGGCACTTTGGTTCTGATCTACCCCTGATCCAAGTCAAAAACCAGTCATGTGGATTTGTATGTAAAGGACATGCTTCTAATAATTTTCCACAGCTTCAAGCATAAACCTACATTCGGATGTGAATTCAGCTCTAAGTCATCACAGCTAGTCCAAATTGACATTGACTGCCAGCCGTTTAGCATTTGAGCTCATACGTAAGACTGAAGTTCCACATATCTATCCATATAATCCATGGCACTGTTCAGCTACGTTTATGAACAATACAAAAGACATGACAGTTGTAAGGATAAGTAAAGGTACTAAAAAGCAAGGCTCATATTTTACTTTTTCATTCTTCCTGAAGAGTCCAGGATGACCAGACTGAAGAACATAGAATGACTTTCGACATCACGATGCCTCTAGTTATCCAGTAGATAACACCTATCAAGAAACTTGTAATGAACCAACTCATACCTTGCAGTTCATGCATGTAAGACAGCCACTGCGGGAGAGCAAAATTGCAGATTGATCCAAGATTCCATTCTCCAAACCTAAATATTCATTTTCAATGAGCCTGCAGATGCAAATATTTTGTTATGTAAAGAAGGCCTCACACTAGTCTTCCTGAAGCAGTAAGTAGGAGGTTTTCTCCACCTGGTATTCCCATACAAAAGAAAAGAAATGAAAATAGTAGATATGCAACCCCTTTCGAACAAGATGATATAAAGTTTTGGAAACATAGAAAGCTAAATGAACAGAAAGATTGATGCTTTAAGAACCTAAATAAAAGTTGGACTAAACTGCCTCCTTTCTGGCTTTAGATGGGAAACCAATAACTATTAATGCAAGAAAAAAATCTCAAAATACTGAACTTGAACATTGAGTTAAAAACAGCTATAGGATTTACAATAATGACCCAACACCATGTGTGTCAATAGAAGTAAGAAGAATGCAGCCATGCATGTGTGTGAATGAGAAAATATGAGAACCAGTCAATGTGGCCCAGCAATAACCTAAGTGAACTAGATGAAAAGATTGATTATCCTAGTTATCTTCTGCGGAAGGAGGAACACAAAAGTTTTTTATTGAGCTGTCATGACCTGGGTATAGTGTCCTGCCTAAAAAAAAGGCTTGGTATAGATACGGCTAAAAAGAGGATACCCTTTTCCACACCAAAAGCATGTAAAAATTGTAAACGATAAAAATAAAAAATGAATTAGAAATTATCACAAAGATATATTAACGGAAAACGGTAAAAGACTATAGGAACATAGATCATGTGTTCATAAGTGGCTTCCTCTTATTGATTAATACCATGTGCCTAGGCCCTGGAGAAAGCACCTAAAACTGATTTTAACTATTACGCATGTGATATAATGTATCATGATGCACAAACGTAGTTGTGTTTTTGCAGTAAGAAATTCTAAGCACTTTACAACCTTGGCTCTGGCTGAAATCTTATAGTTTGATTATTTTGATATTTTTCATCATTCAAGATAGGTTTTTAAGAAAAATACAATTGATTTAAGTATTATACCTGTCATACTCGATATTCTCCACTGATGATACTATTATATTGTTTGCAGTTTCCAAAGCCAATAGATAAGCTATGCCAACCTGTACGCAGGTTAAAATTGAAACCTTTTAGGAAAATCAGAACATATTATTGCAAATGGTATAAGTTTACCAAATCTTATACCAAGAAAAAATATAAGGGGCATGATAGCATCTGAACCTCCTTTGTGTCAACTGTCAATATTATTCGAACACACGTTATTGTGCAGCCATTAACTAAAAGATATTGATTAATGCTGTCAAAGACAAAGGATAACACCACAAAAGAAAGACCTGGACAAAGGAATAACCAATTGTTGACATCTAATTGGGTCAAGTAACAATTTCAAATTCCGGATAATCTAGGGCCAAGGAGTGTTCAGAAGAAATGATATCAATGAATGCAACTTTGTGTATGTATACAACGCACCTAAAACACACTTTCATAATAATAAAACATAAGACTTGTCTTTGAAGATTGCCAAAAAATAGATAACTTCATAACCCATTAATTATGTAGACATCAATGTGGGGTGATACCCAAGGAGCCGAAACTCCCTCCCTTTCTCCCTCCTCCAAAGTCCAAGGCTGTGTTGGAGCCTGAGTGTGGAGGCAATACCCCTTCAGATCAGTGATATGCACCATTCCATAAGGCTTAGGGGAATCATACCCATGGGAATCAAACCAATGAGTCACAGTATGTTCAATACTGCCAGCCCAACCAGCCAAACATCAATGTGAATCTAACATATCATTAGCTCAAACTATCAGATAACCTTGCTTCAACTAAAGAATGGATGGTAGGAGAGGAGACGTTTCAAGATTCGTTTTATTCAATTGTTCTCACGGAATTTGAGTATATAAAATGTAATCTATCCATAATCACCAGCAAAGAAGCAACTTGAGCATGAAATACTTACAGCAGCAGATGAGCTAAGACCAGAACTATCAAGTCCTCCCGAGCCACAAATAAATCCTATGATGCCCTACACAATAGAATCCACGAAAACTACTCACTCATTTAAGTAACAAGCATATGAGAACCAAAGTGGTACAATTAATAAACACAGGTTGGTTTGTAAAATTTGGACACGATGCAGTAAAATAATAGAATGATTGTCCTATTCTGGTAAACAATATGACACTACAAACACAGATACTTGAAGAATAAATTGTGAATAACAGAGAAACATTTGGTGTCAATAGGCACACAAGACACAAAAATCCCAATGAGAGTAACCATTATCAACAATATAAGACTAATAAAACATAATTAGATGCAGAAAAGTCAAACAGTGATACATTTTGCAATTTGCATATGCATCTTCTGTACCAATGAACCTCCATCATCCTACAGCACTCCTACATCTTTCTTTTGATAAAGAGCTTATAGCAGTTCCTAAGAACTTAATGGGCATAACATATTTGAGGACACGGTAGATAATTATCCAGATAATTTGGTCCCAACGTGCAGTCCTTCATGAAGCCCAAGCTAAGATAGAAGCACAGAAATGAGATATGAGCTGGACTATGTACATGTTCCAACAGTTGACAACGTATTTTTTATTTTCTAAGTTTCCAGAAAACATCAGCTTGTTATTTCATGCAAAATATGTTCAAACTAACCTGTGAGATTTGTCGTCCACTTCTTTGCAGGGCATATAGTGCCCCTCTTGCATAAGTTCCCCATGCACATTCCTCATAGCATTTTGATTTTTCATTTCCATGGTTGTCATTGGTATTTGAACACTTTGGCAGCTGAATTTCATCAACACTGAATTCCAAGAACATAATATACAAATAAAAAAACAGTTGAAATATTTTAACTGTCAATAAGAACAAACTTTTGTATGAATCTGCAATATGCAACTAGTAGGTCTACTAGGTCCTTTCATCTCACAATTTGGTTCTTGATACTGGAAGAATTGATATTTAAAGTGAAGCAAACATATAAAGATTGTCTACTTGGATGACAAGGAGCAAAACCTATATTTTGCAAAAACCACCGTCACTAACTTCGATTTCTAATTTTCTAACTATGCTCTCTCGATTGCCCTTGAGCATAATACGAGAACATATTCAAGCGACTACATCTTTGCTGTCATCTAATGAACATTGTGCCACAAATCAAGCAAAGAAAATGTGCAAGAGAAAATAGTGCAAGCCATGCCTAGGAACTTAATCATTTACCATGCAGTGGCACAACTACTTGAACAAAGTACGCACAATGAAAGAAAGAAGATTGAGTCTAGAGGCCTGTCCTAATGAAACAAGCATAATCTTGAAATTATATAGTTTTACCAGCATGAAGTCTTTTCATCAAAATGGTCATGGTTTCAAAGTTCAATCTCAAACCAGCACTAGAAAGTAGAAACAAACATCTGTAGATTGGCAAGAAGTAGAATAAGAACACTTATATACCCAGTTAAAAACATTCAATTTTGTACCTGAACCTTACTTCTCCTTTAAATTGTCCAGACTGAAGTAATACCTGGAGCAAAAAAGCAGAGGAAAAATTGATGAAGCAACATTGTAAAAGCTGCCACTTTTTTGCACATCCAAACATGATCAAAAGTGCAATAAATCTATACCATCATCTGAAAGAAAAATAAGAGCAGTTGTCTCACTTCACATAAGTATGTGGCAGGAAAACTGTAGAGATTGGGTTATGAATTCACTGACATTTTCAAATGATCACTTCAGTTTTTCTATCGATTTGTCAATGTATGTTCAACTTGAGGAACATCATCACATGTTTTATGAATGAAACATCTGAATTCATTTTATGTATATGTCTATGCATAAGAATTGAAAAGTCAGTAACCAGGTATACCACGTCCCTTTTGGAAGAAGACAAACTTTTCATATTTTTTTATGTTTTTCTTTTAATGATAGGAAGAAGTTTGACCGAAACAATGCCAAACCCCATGTAAACCCCCAGTTTTCAACAACATAAAAAAGGAAAGTTAATAATGGACTAGAAATAAATGACACCTTAAATCCATCCCTCTACCTGAAAAGAATAAATCAAATATTCAAGAACTAGCCCACTGAATTTCCTAGAGTGCCAAGAAATCTTGACCTTCATAGGAAGAAGATTACTTGCACAAAGTTTCTTGTAACTGTCAGATGGCAGACTGCACACCTGAACTCTTTGGACAAAATTCAGCATGTCCTTAGATTTGCCTGGACCACCATGATCACCCAGTCAGTTGCCCATTACAGTATTAGGTACAGAAGCTAAAGGACTAATCGCCTTTTGCAAAAAATCAACAATTATCCCTTACCATCAGGTAGTGTAGAATCATAGATTAATTAAACGAAGTTGCTTATGCTGAACAACGGGAGAGAATGATTTACATGATTATCCATGTATTTGTCATGTTCAAAGATGTTGTCACAAACATTACAGCTAGAACATAATCAAAGTTTCAAAATATTAGTATATTTGAGAAAAACAGTCCTATGATGCAGCAAAAATTGAAGGAAAATTAATTTTCAAAAGCCTACTGTAAAAGAAAATAACATGCAAAAATGCAGCACTTCTTACATTTGAGTCACCAGAAGGAACAAATCCCAGCAAAACCCCTCTGTTGATTGTCATAGCTGAAACCGTTCCACCCTGTAAAAGAAAATGGAAATAATATACATCAGTCTAGATCTCCTCCAACACTGGTTAAACAAATGGATTACTGTTTCTACGTAACCTCCAAAAACTTAAGACATTGAAAATGTATCAATAATTTAACTTTTCAGATAGAAGCCCATCTGAGATTTTGTATTAAACTGGAACCAATTTTGTATGAATCAATTCATATTCTGTATGCTATCACTGAGCAGAATGTATCTCAATTTAAAGGTACTTTTGTTTCTTAAACAGTCAAATACTAAAGTAAACATGCTCATGGTTGACTCACAAAGGCATTGCAAAAAGCATGGTGATGTTACTGCTTCAACTTCAATGAGGACATATAATAAGGTCTATCGTAAAGGTATCAAAAAGTCATAAAACTTGTATTTTAGGTCTTGGATGGAAGAGAAAATGTGGAAAAAAGCAGCAAAAGAGAAAAATGAATTTCCAAGTTTTAGCATCACCTGATGATCTATATGAGCACCCAGTGGACATATTCTGTAAGGAGCCACTACAATCTTGACTTTATTGTGATCACAATTTGCTAGGACAGCCACAGATTTCTGCAATTCAACCAGCTGCACATGAACAACAAACACGGAAATATCATTAGGTTCACAGCACAAGGATGCATTCCAACTGCTTCAAAATGTTGGACATGGGATTGTATAAGAAACTAATCTCAGGAACACCAAACATGAATCAAGATCAAGTCACACTGTGTTTTACAAAGAATCCAATGTGGACTATGCATATCCACCTGATAGCCTTGTCAATCTACTGATAAGTAACAACGGTACATTTGCAAGGGAAAAGACTGGCCCTGGTATTGTCAAATAAAAGAACCCAGTGGCCTGGTCTAATCCCTACTAGGTACTAAAGGAGTATCTCTTGATATTATACCTTTATACGGACCGTTATAGTCACAATGTGTATAACAATATCTGAACTGCAGCATCTTCAATATGTCTTTTTCCCCTTGTAAGGACATCTTAAACACTAAAAATGTACCAAGAAGCAACCTGGAAATGGTGACAAGAGGATTCATAATCCTCTTCCCTACTACCTAAGCCATCCTTCTGACATCCAAAGTATAGGAGCAATTAAGAATAGTTTCCTGTGTAACTTTGAAAAATTTTGATGGCCATGTGTACGTAAGCCCCTTACTGCTTAGTATCTTGGTCCAAAGCTTTTTAAAGGCAACAAGGCAAATTGAGATACGTTAGACTGAACAATAGAGTTAGCACCTATGTCACACGGGGAGTACCTGCACGGTACGGGTACGGCCTTGGGTGCGACAAAGGTGCGGTCAATGCAGTACCGGGTACGGTCAAAGTACCCGAGATCATTTTTGTCCATTTTCGGACTCGGTCAACTTTGACAAAGTCCAAAGTTGTCCAGTTTTTGAGTTGAAAATTAAAAATCTCCCTCTGTTTTCCAGTTTCCTTTTTCACTTTAAACCTTTCTTGTACATAGTTTCTCACAACTTTTCATTTAAAATCTTTCATACAATGTTTCGAAAATTGATCCCTTCTCTATAACTTGACTCTTCGATAATAGTGTGAGCCATAACCATAGTGATGTCAATATATCTTAAAAGTGTGACCTGTTGCTCCTTCTAATCTTGATGACGCGACGGAGAATCAAGAAAGTTGATATATTTGTATGTTAATTACTTCCATACTGTGTTTTGGTCCTTTTGGATCATGATTTATGAATATGTTATTAATTTTGAATTTTTTTTGACATATATATATGTCTGCGTGTGTGTACGGCCGTACTCCCGCACCCAAATTTTTTGAAAATTGTCCGTACCTGTACCCGTACCTATGTGACATAAGTTAGCACTAATTTGACTATTATAGAACTCGGATCAGTGCTGAAGTTTCAAGGAGACATGTTCCTTAAAATAGGTAAATTATAGCATCTCAAATGTGAAAGTGGCTTGAAAATAGGCTAGTATTTCGAGAAAACTTGACTGGCATGCATAGGAAAACCTCCTACCATTTTCCTGTCCTGGTCTATAGCATTTTGGGTCCAAATTTAATGCCTGGGTCGTTACAATCTCCATCATGTTTTACAAATTTATACATAATCCTACTATAGAACATGGATATATATCATATATGTAAATTCCTGTAAAGCATGTAGTAAAGAAACATTACGAGACATCCACGAGTTTCATTAGTTTTTTTCTAAAAAATATACATTTGTGAGAGATATGAATTCCATACAAGATTCCATGTATGGCTCGGCCATAAACAGTAACTTTTATGTGACATATACTGCATTTATCCGTCAAAAGTAAGAAAAGCAAAAAAGGAAAAGGCACACTTAAGGTCCTTCTTGCCAAAGCAATATACAACCGAAATGCACAAGGAATACCAGGCAATGCCTTTCCTGTTAACAAGATAGGAACACATTATGACATGAGCTCAGATCAAGTGACTCGGTCTTCTGATTTATCAATGCAAGACACCATGACGACAACACATTTCCTATCCTTAAACCATCAACCAGAGGACACTGAAAAGCCCAAACAGGATACCATGTGTGGTCCATTGAAGCCAAAGAAGGTGCTTGCCCACCTCAAGGCATGTAGCCTACGACGACGACACATTTCCTATCCTTAAACCATTGACCAGAGGACACTGACAAGCCTAAACAGGAGAACATGTGTGATCCACAGAAGCCAGAGAAGGTGCTTGTCCACCTCGAGGCATGTAGCCCACCCTGGAGAATGCATTGGCTCCCCACAACCACCCCGCGCCCCCCCCACCCCCAAGTTTGGTTCCTCTATGCATGTTGCCGTAGACAACGGATAACCTTATCTCAATTCCTGAAAACAAGGCAACTCTGTTTCGAGCACATACATCTACAGTTAGACGTTGGAGTCTTCCATTGAGAACTCGTACATATGAGAGGCTTCGTTTCAAAAAGAAACTCGACATATACATCACGTAGACTGATGCATTCACATTGTTCATGCAGAAAAGCCATAATCAGAATGGAATGAGAAGCAATAAACAAAAATCCTGCAAATGTTTCATTAATTTGATAACAAACTCGAACCAAAACGACAAGACTCGTTTCTGAGAAAGATCAAGCTGACGGAAAATGTTGTGTCATCTCAGGAATCCTCAGGAAAAATATCAGAGCATATACAGCAAATGAGATCTAGAGAAAGGAGGGTGAGTAGCGAGGAGAAGGTGGAACAGCAGAATACCTCTTCATCAGAGGGCCAGGTCTGGCAACCCATGACGGAGATGGCAGAGGAAGAAGCAACGGCACGGAGTTGGCAGTCGGGTTTCAAAGGAAGAAGAGGTGGACGGTCGTCCTTAATGGCTTATGCGCAACCGATACGGATGATTCCTCTGCTTCATGTGAAAGATCGATGCAGACTAAAAGGGATCGAGAAGCGGCGTCATCTGGCACCCGCCGTTTTCGGTCGACTGCCTTAAAAAAAGAATTTCAGAAAGGTCCCACATATTTTTCCTTCTGACAGAGAAGGACCTTGTTTAATAACCTAAAACGTTTTATAAAATAGTCGTATCAACTCAACTAGTTTAAAGCTTTTTCTGCGAAACCGATGTTGATGACACTGGTAACTTCAATTACTTGCACTTCCTAAAAAATTAGTTTCTTTAATCACTTTTAGCTATAATCAAGATGTAGCAAAACGAGCATTTAACAATATTTCTATTGGTGGTATTCATGATTTTGTCCCAAGGAAAAAGTGTTCTAATAAAGTCATGTAACTTTAAAAATCAATTCTGATTTGGTCTGTGGTATTCATGATTTTGTTTTTCATATGTTGACATCCAAGGACACAAAATGAGAACATCAACTACTAGCTATCCTTTTGAGTTACCAGTTGGCTTAGAATTGTTTTTCTCTTGTAGTGAATGTTCTCTTGCAGTGAATGGTAAACTTGTATTCAGATGCTCTTGAGCGGTGGTAATAAATCGGAAGCCAAATAGAAAAGGCCAGGATGCCAAATTCAGTGAATCCGACAACTCAATTCAGCATTTAGACAAAATAAGTGAAAAAAAAAAGAAAGATTTAACATTATTTACAAACAACAGAAAATGAATAGCGTATGCATGACATAAAACACTTGAAAGTTGAAACAGGTGTTAAATGAAATCGATTTGCCACCTATTCGAGGATGGAAATATTGCAGGAGAAGAACCTTTTTTTTGAAAAAGAAAAACCATGGCCTCGCATATGCATAAAATTTAATTTGAAGAGGGGGCACATAGGAAATATTGAGTGCCGATCTAATACGGAGATTTTTGGCAAGCAGCGCCCGCGTTCCCGTGTGTGGCATACGACACAGCTGGCGACTCGGGGAGGTGGGTACAAGTTTCATAGTACCCGACGTCCTGTAGTGAGACAAATTGTCTCTGAAGCTGACTTTTCCGCATCAACTCTGCTGTGCTCTGAAATTTACCATTTAGTTAAGACAATTCAAGGAAGAAGGTACATTTTTACGACACCCCATCTGCGCCATGGATCGTTTGCTCTGACGGACTGAAAGTCACGAAACCACATGACAATAAAGAAAAGACAAACTTTACCGCGAGTTTATTAGTTTGGTCCAGTCAGCGGCACGGACTTCCTTTTCCTTTTTTACATACGAAACATGAGGAGGACACTTGAGAAATAATTGAGGCAACAGTGTCAAAGGTACATCAAGAAAAAGGACGGACGATCCGTCTTGAGCTGTAATGTGAAATTGAAGAAAGATGAACTTTAGCAAATAGAAAGTACTCTTTTTTCTTTGCGTGAATCTTATAATAGTAAATGTTTTAGTACCTAATCTCTGATTAGATTAACTTTCTTTATACGATATCATGAGAGAGAGAGAGAGGTTGATATTTGAAATTTTGCTATCTACATATAGTTATATGAATAAATTCAATTAACGAAACCAACTAAAATTTATTCCTCCTGTGTCATAGATTTGAGATATGAACACGAACCTGTCATGCAGAAATTTGTATTTGCCTTCACAAAATTTAAGATTTTGGATTGGGAAAATGAGAAGAGATGAAAGAATCATGGGTTGCTTGATTTCTATTAAAATGGTAAAAGTATCAAAACTAGCTGCTAATTGATAATGTTTAATTCCTCCTAATTAATCTTTTAGACCAAAGCCTGGTTAGTTAACCTCAGGGTTAATAATTCCTATATGATGGACCCTTTTCCTTAGGGGGCGTTTGATGGTTTGGAATTTTGATTCAAAAAATGAAAATTCTAGAATCATAATTCTTCATCAAACTAGAATGAAATCAGAATTCCAGGTTTCAGTTTCCTGATTTTGGAAACAAAATACTTTGTTTGTTTGATCATTGCAATTTCTTTAAAATTAAGCATTTTGATTCTAAAATTCCATGATTCTAGGTATATTCAACGCCTCCAATGAAATTCAAAAGAAAATGTAAATCTGATTCCTCTTTGAAGCAGCCCTAAAACTAGGGATTTCAATGTCCAGGGTTCGGCCGGATCTAGACTTTAGATTTGGACTCGAACCTCATTTTTGAAAATTCAAATTCATATCCGACTAGCATAAGATCCAACTTTTTCATGTAATGACATCTCAGTCAGGTTTCCAACTCAATTTCAGATTCAGTTGTGAAACTGATTTCAAATCCGAATTAGTAATCAGAATTGGTCTTCTTTACCAAATCTGGCTAAATGGTGAGTGTATCAAGGTGTTAAATGATGCGGAATATTGAACTGTGATGGTCCCAATTCATATGGGGTGAACCGACCTACTTAAAAGTTAAAACTAATTAATGAACTGACTTAACGTAAACAATCTTGAGAAGGAAAAGTAGCTAATCAACTATTGAAGTTGTTCACATGTGCTATGTTAAACCAAAACTCTCCTAAAAACGTTGAGGAAATTGGAGTCTGATCATTAGCTTTATGTAAAACTTGTCACAAAGGATATAAGTGCATATTTACGACCTTTCAAGAACAATTAATGATCCCTTAAATCTACTGTTGTTTTGTTCTTATGAAACTAATGAACTGTGCACAGGTAGCAAATCATTCATCAGCAAAAGTAAGTGATATAAGAACTTTCACCTAATCAATAAAGTGTTGTAATGAAGTCACCTGTCTTCAACATATTGCCATCCTTACCTAATTTGAAACAGTTTAAAACACAAGAAGGGATTATATGAAAACAGAATCTAACTTAAATATAGGAGATCAGAATAGTAAAAGTACAATGCCGAAGAGATCAGGAATTTTGAGCTTAAACCAGTATTGCCCAAAACAGAAATTAGCGAAAATCTGATGTTCTGTAATAGTGCTATATATGACAGAAAGTGTAACAAAAAATTACTAGCGAGTAAATTATACAGCATCCAAATTTTTTTGATCTTCTAGTTCCACAGCTAAGCCAATGGTCGGTTTTCTTAGTGAAAAATTCTACCGACTGCCAAAATGGCCCTTGCTACTTTCTCACAAGAATTATTGCATTCATCAGTTAGATGAGAATCGTGCTTTCAGCTATAAATTCCTTGAAGAAGAATACTTAGATCGTTGCCAACTCCTGAAGAAAAGCAGTTCCCTATTATTATGTACTCAAACTAGTAAAGCTTTTTTCTGATTTGAAACAAGCACCATCTTGGTTTCGATTTCGTAAACTTTAAGTAGATTAAAACTGTAGCCAAAATATCAACTTTTACTTGTCTATATGCTTGCGTGATTAAAAGTAGATTACTATCAACATAAAGAGTTTCTATCAGGAAGTTCAAAATGCCAAATGATGTAGGGAAAATAATTTTCTGAACTGATGCACCACAGAAGCAGAGCGCCGTTGTAATTTTTCAGAAAATTTTGCATGCAGGTTTCGAACTTACAGTCCACTTCTGCTGCACCATCTTGTAAGAGTAGGATAACAACAAAAGGGCAACGAGTCACAAACACACTGCTGTCTTCCTGAATAATAGAGCCAAAACTAAATGACAACCATTTTCGGGTGAGCGGAAGAATATTGGGCTATAGGCGCAAACATTTAGTAGAAATTGAGCCATCCCATCAGATGAACTGTACTAGTGGCGTAAGATACAGCGTTGAAAGAATGTTCAATTGCATATGGATAAAATAAATATTGTTGAAAGAGCCGAAAGTATCTCAACCTTAAACTACAGTCCTGCAATGCAATGTTGTAATAAACGACACCAGTGCTGTATCGGTTAGCTCACGACACAGCATATTTGCTGACACGTATCGCTAATTATTGGCTGTATCACCCTAATCATAAATTTTAGAAATAATTTGAATATTTTAAAAATAAAAACCTGCATAGGCCCCATATACAGAGCTATGAACACTGTTCTAGTGTGGGAAGGACGCGACATGATCTTACGATGAATCTTTTGTGCTTGCAATCAATTCATCGTGACTGCGTACAAAGTTGTTGAAGTTAAAAAGAAAGTCAAAAAGCAAAAATGATCAAAGGAAACTTGTATCATATAAAAAAATCAAGCCGTATATGCGTATATCATCTCAAGAAAAGCTCTTCCTGTTTTCTCCAAAAGACAAGCTTAATTGGTCTCGAAAATTTTCATCAGATTGGCTTAATGGTAACTAGTGTTAAAATAGCGTGGGTTCCACTATGTAACCACTACTAAAGAAGGCTATAAAAATATGAATAGAAGCGCCAAAAAGGTGGAGTACTCTGTGGGTTTAATCTTACAGCATTTAAGATCGATTAACCTAAAGGAAATTCTAAAATAATACATTGGGACCTATTATTAGAGAAGGTGCTGAAACACGAAGTAGTTGTGAAGGTTCACTATTTCAATGGTGACCAGCATGGCTTCCACATGATAGGCCAGCATCCTACATGGAAGACGGGTTGCCGCAAAAGCAGTCAATGCTTAGTGAAAAAGCCAAACATTACATTTCCTACAAAGAGAATGGCAGCCATTCCAAAATATATTTATGTACACAACCATAATGAGAGAGAGAGATGAATTTTGAGAGCAGAAAGAAGAAAGAGACCACTAATGCAGAAGTATAGAGGGCCACGTCAAAGATCTTGACATTGGATTATAGAGCTTGTGGGAGGTTGGTCGCCCATTTTATGGTTAATTTGTCATTCTATTTAGTGATGGATAATGAGTAGCCAGCATTTCTTTGAGCGTGAAGCCATATCTCTCCCTCTAACTGTCTCCCTAAGGAAAAAGAAGGAGGGGATAAAATGACAAGGTTAAGGTTCATCCCTATTTCTGTCTATCAGAAGATGATAACCGATCTCTGTTGAAAGAACGTACAGTTACTTTTGGAGGCAGGAGGAGACTTCCATGAGAAACGTATTGCGTTTTAAAGCATGATATAAAGCAACACCAGCACCGACAAACCGATAACTTAATTAAACTGCCATACGAGTTACGACGCAACCATTAAGAAAAGCAAAGGTACTACTTTATTGTAATGAAAACCTTTTTCAGAAACGAAACCTTCTTTACATAAAGAGGGCATTAATAATCACCTTCTTTAGGTCACCCAAAGATTTAATTTGCTGTTGTCATTTTAAAATTCTTCCGAGTTACTGCTTCTCTCTCTCTCTCTCTCTCTCTCTCTCTCTCTATATATATATATATATATATATATATATATATATATATATATATATACCCATTTAAAAATTGTTCTTTAGAAGTTTCGATTATGCTTTACACGTCTATCTTCCTCTTGGTTTTTCAAATTGATCACCTTTATTTTCTCGCATAAACTTGGCATCCTTGTTTTTCTTTCGGCAGAGTTTTCGCCAGTGGAGATAGGATATTTGGCTGAAGGGCACTCGAGTCACCAGCAACACAGGTCTGATGGGGGTGTACCATGTAAATTTCAAGTCATCACAATATAATTTTCCAACTTTCCATTATAACTTTTGATGGGCTGGTGTGGCCGGTGGTGTAAACTTGCCCCCATGTATCTCCACCACCACTGGTTTTCACCGTAGCTATGAGGCTTTGAGCTCATACTTCCTGTATGGTTATGTGATTTGCCCTCGCGCGAGCCGTGATCTCTAACAAAATTCATGAATTCCACCACTGGAAACTGCAACGGTCGTATATATGTGTGTGAGTGCACGTGCGGTGCGTGCACACTCATGAGCAGGGGCCTAAGTCCCTAACAGCTAACACCCCTTGTATTTTTGAGACATTAAATTTTCAAGTTCTAAAGTTTAACTTAAGGCACCAGTAGATTTTGTAAAAGAAAGTAACTCTCCCCCCCCCCCCCCCCCCCCCTTTTTTTTTTGGGAAAATATTTGCCTCCTTTCAAGAGAAAAAGTTTCTGTCTCACCCTTGCATATGTGAAAAATTATACCTTACACTTACAAAGGAAGACTTCATGCTCTTTCCAATGTGTACTCTCTTTAACATTAGATGAGGAGCAGTATAGCGATAGTAGTTAAAGAGTTTCGGTATGTGCTTATTTCTGAGAATTATACTGCCATTTATTTCTGAGAATCATAGGTTATGGTAAGTACATGAGTCCATAATGGCTTTTGGGTACACATCACAGAACACCCACTAAAAGACTTCTTTGCTTTCAATAAAATGTGACCCTGAGCAACAACTTTAATTTTGCTGCAGTAGTTGGTGTGCCTTCAGGGTTCATGATCAAACCAACCCTTGACTCCTTCCAAAAACCAACCAATCGCACCGTCAATATTTTCTTACACGTTAAAGCAGGTGTTCTTTCCTTCACTCTCTTCCTTCATCATCTCCTTTTCTTTCTTTCCTCCGCCATCGACTATGTCAAGATTGTAAAGCACAGGTATGATGGCTATGGAGCACAAGAAGACCAAGACAGGGCCAAATATCCAGAGCAAAAGCGGTAAGGCAGAATAGAAAAGCCTGTTTCCCATCATGTTCAGGACAGTTCCCCTGTGTAAGAGCTCAGACACATACTCTGGGCTCACAATTGGCGTCTCGTACTCTGGGGGGATATTTATGAGGAAGTTCACTAGGTTGATAAACCTTATAGAGAGGGAGTAGCAGAGGAAGGAAAGGAGGAACATGAGAAGCAAAGACACATATTTCAGTGCCACCATGAACTCCCCGTGTGCGCCGAAGACCGAATCATACAGCGGCTTCTTCACACTGTACGTGCTGCTTATAACTGCAGCAAGCCCGGAAGAGAGCAGGATCGTCATTGTTGCCATAACTGTAGCACCCATGATCATGTTTCGAAGTGATTGCACAGCTAAGACACCCGTCTTGTCAGTATTCTGCATGAAAACAAATTGGAGGGGCAATTGATAAATAAAAGAGGGCTGCGTTGCTGCAGTACAATCAGCTTGACCCAAGAAGTATAGTTTTTGAAACTGTAGTACTAATTTACTTTGTAGTAGCAATTAACAGAGACAAGTTTTCTATGCAGCAAATCACTAGGAGTAGAAGTGGACCAAGTGAAAAACATAGAACTGCCAGTGATATTGCTTTTCAATATTCAGCATTCAGGACACCAAATCCCCAAATTCGAAGCAATTGGTGAATTCATAACCTGATCAAACACATCTGATAGTCTGTATTGGCAGCAATCTGAAATATCAGCTGGGGCTGAGACATTTGGGCCAACTGGTGCCCATGACTCTGTGAGGTGGTCCATTCTGATGTAGGGAATGTCAAATCGGAACATAGTCAATGATGTTCTATTCAGCAGTTTGTATGTTTGGTGCTAGAATGCATTCAATGGACAGTCTTTCTTTAGAAAGTCTTGAAAAGGCTGACAAAATTGAGAAACAACAATAATGGATAACCAAGACTGCTGAACTAATACTGCATTTTGTGAGCTCTTGCAAAGAGTACCGGAAAAAAGGTATAAAAAGTACAAAAATAAGGAAGACAATCTGCAAATATACGAAGACAATTTGCATTATGATTATAGTCGAAGAGTATTCGATCGCATTATTTTATGTATCCTTTAACTGTGGCAAGAAACAAAGCAACACAATGTCTTCAAAATATTTTGGATACTTCTTGGAAATTATATTGCCCTTTCTTGTTACCGTGATCTGATTTCCTTCCCCAGAAACTAAACAAGGCTGATTCTAGCTAAGAAGAAGTGGATCCTTATTAATCACCATGGGAAGTAATCTAGACCATAGCTTCTATTAAAAAATTTCTGGTCGAAACGGCACGTATTAGCTGCACCATTGGCACTGGGTGCCTGGGGCATATGAGGCAGGGATGATGTCCACTTCACTAAGGGGCTTGCTTCCTGGGAGGATAAGCCATTACATCTTGGTGCTGGTATAATGGCTTTCTTTAATTAAAAAAAGGGCTACAGGAAGAGCAGCCTTAGATTGTTCAATACGTTCAAGTTGACTGACTCTGTTCATTTTCAAAACATCTATGTAGCATCCTTTGTGATACTGCCAGTTATGTCACATCGACGCCTCTAAAAAATATTGGTAGGAATCTTTTAGTGCATAAGGAGGTAAGATATACGCCAAATAAAAGTCTCTTCGACATAGGATTACAATTCACTTAAAGGTATGAACTCCTGGGTAATATGCTGCTGCTGAGGCAGATTGGTTAAGGCCATAATTGATTACCCGGATAACCTTTTATATCTTTACTGTACTGAAAGCAATCAAACGCATGGTGAGAAAGTCCGGGACTTTACTCACCTTGCAGTTTGAGGGAAAAGTCAAATGAAGAAGAGGTCTGACCTCCTTTCCTCAATTTTAGAGTGTTAGTCTACCCTGTGGAAAAGTGCATCCACAGGCACTGTTAAGAAAAATCAAAGAGATCCTAGAAGTGAAGTTTGATAAGTGATTTACCGTCACTGCTAACATTGATATGATGTCATGCATAGGAAGTCGAGAAAGAATTCCGAGTCGGATGGCAATAAGTTTGCCAGCAAAGATGGCATTTGGTTGGTAAGTATCAAAAGTATAAAAAATGAGAAGGTCACCTGGCAACAACTTCTACCTCACAATAAAGAATGGAATGTCAGCAGTTGATGTTTAAGAAACATATTATGCCAGGCGACTTTCAGCCCTTCAAATGTTTCTAGTTAATATGAGACAGAGAGAGATGCCAACTTCAGCATGGGTAGCCTACAGGAACAAGGAAAGCTACAAGAAATTGAAAAAGGTGGTTTATACAACTGTGATGGGAATGTACCCACGACTGCCGAAAAACTGGAGACAAAGTAGGCTATGTCAATTGACGACTGAATATGTAACTGCATATGATCAACCTGAGAGGCAGAGCCAATTATACTGCAACTTTTTTTCAGGCGGGCAGGAACTAACAGTGGTTAAGATGGTACATGTAGAACCCACTATAAAACTGAACTACTAATATTTGAACATATATATTTCCCTTGTCGGTCATGAAAAAAATAAGGGTACTGAACAAATAAGCAAGAAACACAAACAAGAACAGATACCTTCATCATGGCCTTCACCCAGAGCCTGCGGCCAGCGGCATTGATGCCTAAGATTGTTTGCAGTGGTTGGGTCCTTACCTTGTGCCACAGCCAAATGTGGTACGTAAGTGTGAAAAGAAGGCCTAAGGGCACCAGTACCAAGTCTAAGTAGCTCTTCTTCCACTCCATTCTCTCCCTCTCTCTCTCGCTCTAGTTTCCTTTCTCGGTGCAGGAGTTCTCAAGTGATGCCGGCGCACTGCTAACTGCTATTTATGCCGGTTTTGATGCAATGAACGTAGACAAATTGTGGTTCACTTGAAATGACCGACTTGCCCCAAAATATTGCATTCATTTTTTATACGCACTATCTCAGCAGTTAGCCTAACCAACTTTCATAGTACCATTCATTAAGTGATTTAAGCGAGAAATTACATTTTTCCTTTTTAGTTTTCCATTTGGGGCCTTCCTGGCTTATTAAGGAGTCATTAACCTACCACAAGCATGGAGCCAATGATCAAAATATGTAACGAAAAAGATACCATTTAACTGAAACTCACATCTTCTTGCACTTGGAGTGTGAGACCAATACACTGCCCAATTAGCCAACTTGGTCAAAGAAGCTTTCTTCATTCTTCGGCAGCCAATGCTTGTGCAGCACAAATCCAAAGTGTTGCCGTCCAAGTTGGTAGTGCTCTTGGTTCAAGCATACCTGGGGGTAAATTACATGGTATAACCCCACCCAAAACTTAAAGATTCTTTGTGAGTGTTGGGTGAATCTATCCTAAGGATTGAAGCAGATTCATTAATACCTTATTATTAGAGTTAAAGTGTTTCGTGAACCTGCTTCAATCGTTGAGATAGATTCATTTAACACTTTAACACTTATAAAGTGGGTTAACTACCAAACAATCCTTCTGGAGTCCTCATTGAGCACTTCAAGCATCCAATATCAGCTAATATGCTTCAAGTTACATCTCTCTATCTCTCTAAAGATCTGACGGACAATTTTCAAAATGTTAGTTGAAAAAGAAGGAGCATTTTGTCAATACAAACGGGTGACATAAGTGAGAATCTGACTCGGCATCCATAACAATGTTATAATTAAGCAAAGTTCGAACTAAAGAGGGCGAGATAATGGGGAGTGACGTGACATGCTAATGTGCTCGCTCTCTCTCTCTTTTTCTCTCTCATACACACACTCGCGCACGCACATACACACACAACCTTCAGGCCATTTGCATGCACTCCCACGTTAAAAAGGAGAGGGAGTGGGGAGGTGAAGAGAGGAAGGAGGCGGCCCGGGAAGCCTGCCTTTCGTGTGGCGTGCACATCTCACCTTTCCCACATGATCACGCACGGAATAAGAGGAACACCGCTCATGAAATTAATTCCTGGGCAGCCCAAGCTGATCGAGCCACTTGATCTACACGAAATGCAGTGCTGGTCCATGTCGTCCATCTGTTTGATATTTATAGCCCGTTCGTTTCAAAGCTAACCTCTGAAACAACTGTCGCCATTTTGAGACAGTTCTTCAGTTTCAGAAATTCACACCATGAGAAAGTTTAGACAACAAAACTGCAAGTTTGAAACTTCATTCATGTTGGCCTTCAAATCTTCAGCAATTTTAAACTCTCTCTACAAGCTCTTGTAACTGGAAGCGTCATGCTCTAAAACCTGCCTGCCACTGTGAGTGAAAAAGCACAATAGCGAGCAGTTTCCGCAAAGGGAGGTAACCAAAATTATAAAGGACACTGTACACAAAGCTATGGATCATATACGTGTTCATGGTTGCAGAAAAATTTAAAAAAATATCCAGATAAAATGGGAAATAAGAAAAATAAGGGTGCTTGGTGGTTCTTGTTGTGAAATGAGCATCTTTAAAGGTGTTTTGTTGGTGTTGTCTGCTTTATTCACTATCAGGAGTGCTCTCCTGATATACAACTGATTTGGTATTAGGAAGACAGGGAGAATCTCTTTCCATATCATGATGATGAGACTGAGTTAGTGTGATTTTTATAATCCATCTGATCTTTCGTGGTTCTCTTCTCTTCAAGATAATAAGTGGAGGTTGGCAGATTCTCCAGAAAAGAATGAGTCATCACTCTTTCCTTAATGAAGGTGTAGGTTTATCAATAGATTGATGCCTTTATATGCAGTCAAAAATTTGATGCAGGGTATTGCATCAGTTTGGCTTGTAACAGGAGCACGCGGAGTGCCTAAGAATGCTAATTTTCCTTTAATATTTCTTGGATCTTACTTACACTCTTATGAAACAAGTGATGATTGTTAGCAATCAGGCACCGACTCTGACTTTTGACTATTTAAGTACAAATTGAAGCATTAATCTCTTCCAAAGTTGAACCTCACACAATATTAATTTTCTCATTGCTCACCATTCATCGGCGCGTCTCTGGTTCATAAGTCCATTATGAATTACTTTACGCATTATTATCTACTTAAACTCGTGAGTAGACCGGGTTCTGCCTTATAATCTACTTTTACGCGTACAAAATCAGACGGTGGTGGTGTTGCCAGCAACAACGGATTGAAGTCCTTACTGACGTCTCTTTAAAAATTACTGACGCAATAAACGAATAGCAGTTTCTTTTTTTTTTTTTTGGAGCAGCAGATTAATTATCCCACTACTCAAACAAGAGCCCAAGCTTTTTCCTTTTCTCTTGTCGGTTCAAAGATGCATTGGCACGGCACGATGAAACCAGGGGCAGAGAGAGGGCGGAGCCGCCTAGGCCATGGCCCCACCCCAACCAAATGAAAAAAAATATTAGAGTAAAAATTGAAATTTTTATTTTGCTTCCATGGAGGTTTTTTTAATGTGAGTTCATTTTGACTCTACTTAAATCCAATCCACAAAACCCAGCCCCCATTTAGCTCGCCCCTGGATGAAAGCTTCAACTTGCATGTAGAGGCCGCCTTCTTTTGGTATAAGAGCATAGCCCTCCACGGGTCAAAGTGGTAATGTGCTGCACACACACCTCCCACCCACAAATTTGGGAATGTCCGTGAATCAAGGAAGGACGGCGTCGGTGCTTAGGTTGGAGCTTGCGTTGCACATTAGTTAATGCATCACTATCTTTGACATTAGCACAAGGCTGGTGCTTGGTGAATTGATCGACACTCATGTTTCTCAAACTAATGACTGATTGCTTACTAGGTGAGTGCGGAACCAAGCCTATTCAGGATAGCTCCCTAGCGTTGTATGGTTATATTAAAATTATTAGATGAATTGAGGCTAGCGTTGTATGTTTATAATAAATTATTAGATGAATTGAGGGCGAGATGCTGAAAAGAAACCCAAACTTTTGTATTAAAAAAAAAATGTTTTGAAGGCCTTCTCAATGAAGAAAATAAGTGGGCTAAGATAAATATGATGAAAATAGCAGTCTAGCCCATTGCAAAACCAGATTGAGTTGTGTGCACTCAACAAATATGCACCAATGGGCTTTTTTAAAAATAATAGACATTTTAGACTTTTTTTTCTGTTTTTAAATCATTTTTACCTTTGAAAGTTTTTTTATTATTTTAATAAGAGCATTTTGGTCATTTTCACTCTTGTGCTCCAAATTTTCATGCACACCCCAACCAGATTCGCTGCAAAATGCTACGTTACCTCTCAAAAAAGGTGATTTTTTAAAGCTTTTCATTGAGTATTTATGATGAAACTGAGGGGAAGTTGGGGCAAAAGAATAGCAGTTGATGCGCAGGTAGTGAGGTAGAAGAATAGCAGTTGTTGCGCAAAACTTGAGCACGCTTCAATTTTTTCTTAAGGGCATACATTTTTCAAGTGAAATTTGTTGACGTTGCTGAAGCTCAGTATCACGATTGGAAAATATATGTAAGGCAACTTGTGGTTTGATGTTAAAAACTTGCTTGAATTCATGAGCATGAGGTTGATGAGACAAATATGAACAATCGATGATGAGTTTGGATGAACTTTAAAAGCTCAGTTTACTATATCAGATCAAGTTTTTAAAGCCAAATTTGTACAGTGGGTAGGTTGTCTATATGTTCATGGCCCTCTGGTTCTCTGTCCCAGCAAACAGGACACAGATTGCAAAGTGATTTATTATATATGTATTTTAACAAGGGATCTAAGGAGGCTGGATTTGGATTGGATGCAGATCTAATTAAACTCATACATCGGTTAATTAGAGTTGGGTTCTAATTAGCGATCTATGAAATACGATATCGAAACAGAATTAGCACATATAATTGTGTTCAGATGTTCATCCGGTTCGATCTATATAATGGAAAAATTGGGCTAAACTTACTAACCTGATCAAGTTTATCCTACCAAAGCAACCATTCTCCTCAAATTTGAATAAGTATTGGTGACCATATCATCATGGCTCTTGCCCTTGAGACCTCAAAATTTAAGTCACAAGTGAAGCATCTCATTCAAATGTTGACCAAGAAATGCACGGCATTTTTCTATTAATTTGATCATTTTTTAATATTGTTTTCGTTTAGATGTGGACTTTGAGAATATCATTTATGGTGCAGGCGGGGTTGTAATCTGCCATTGGACCAAACATTTCTTTCTGGTGCTCCTATTTAATATTTAGAAAAAAAAAGTAGAACTCGTGAACTTTTCTCGAATCAGCATGAGCATGGTTGGACAATTTCACTCCTTGACGCACCTAGCCACCTACCAAAAAGGCACCAAGTTTTAATAAAAAAAAGGGAAAAGAGCCAATAAGAAGCTCGGAGAATGCTTGATACACAACAATGGACAGCGGAATAATAAACCATATCTTTGGGCATTTATTGTGCTTGAGCTTTTGGAAGTCACCCGTATTGGCCAACTAAATGCGTATCTTTGGGCATTTATTGTTGTGTTTATATTATTATGTTGACTAACAAGAATCCTTCCTACAACACCAAAGTTTTAAAAGAAACTAAATTACATGTTGGTTCGGAACCGTGATCTCGGTGCATAATCTTGCTTCCATGGATCATCTAAATATATACCAATATATTGTTAGATCGAGTCGTAAGAATGACCTTGTAATTAATAATTTTCTCCAGATCAATACGTAGGCTACTTACTCTAAGAAACATAATGAAATTCAAGCTCTGAGATATTCAAACATCAAAACTAATCGCCCCTTAGAAAAGATGACAAGACAACCAATGTCCTCACGGTCCGAAGAGAAGATGATCGCGATATGGTTCAAAATGGTTGAAAAAAAAACTCACTATGTTGGCAAAATATATAAGCTCAAATACAAATTAACCAAAATCTTGATTAACATTCTTTCATTTCTCTTTCATTATGAAAAAAGATACCAGCTTTAATCACGAAAATGGCACGAGTTCACAGCATTGTAGGTGATATCTGGTCCAATATAAACCAAAAATATTGTGAAAAGTAACAAAGTGGCTGCTATCAAGTGGAAACCAACAAATAATGGAGCTAAATATGTGAAATTATAAAAGATGAGAACTTTTAGAGGTCATTTGGTATCAAGGACACAGTGGGAGTGTCATATGAATCTGCCTCAAGAATACGGTAGATTCATGGAACACTCTGTGAGTGTTGCTTTTGCTAGAGGACCCTTAGGGGAGGTTTGCCAGAAGGAATACTTTATGAGTATTCGATCAATCTTTCTTAAAGATTGGAGTATGTAGCAATAGTTTTAGTGTCTTATGAACCGGTTCAATCTTTTGGGTGGATTCATGGGACACTCACAAAGTGTCTCTCCTGCCAAACTACCTCTTAAGTTATAAATTAGATTGAACTTTATTGAAAAATATGGCATTTTTTGAAGATTAAAAATACAGCTGCACTGCCAAAAGACGCATTAGTTTGAGACCCAAGTGAAGCTTCATTGCTGCATCCAATAATTTATGCACAGAGCATTATGAACTTTATTCTTTTTTTGTTGTCCTTCCTAGATCATAGAAGGAGATGCACTCTAGCTAGGCATTGAGCTCTTGATCTTTTTCAAACTCGGAATCCGAGACTGTAATAGTGCCTTGGTTCAATTTATATGCATATGACCATTTTCTCTGATTTAACACTTGTCCTATCTGACAGCGATTCACGAATATGAAGTGGGGAGAACACATGTACTATATGCATGCGCTGTTTAATTTCCACAAAGTGCTCCACTATGTTATTGATAAGACCAAAGGAAGAAGGCAACAATCAATCCAGCATCAGAGGAGCACTAGTTGTGCAGGATTTCTTTTGATAAGAATATCCTTTGTAATTGTTTTCTTAACGCGACGTTCACTTCCATGTTGTTTATTCAACATTGGTAGGCAAACCTAAAGTGCTAATTATTTGAGCATCATTTGAAACTGTGTGTATTTTATCTGCCAAGTCCTTGACTCAGTATCGCTGCAAAAGAAAGCATTTTGATATTTTTCAAAGGCTGCCATGTTCGCTTGGTTTTTTATAGGCGTTCAACTAGTGGACTAATACGCACTTTGTAGGCCATATTAATATGTGGACGACCTTTTTCCTATCTCATGTTGATGTTCAAGGCCTTTGCATGAATGACGCTTCTGGTTTAACTTTTCTTCAGAAAGTGTCCCTTTTGCATTGCATTTAGTTCGATTACAGCCTTATGACGTCTGTAATGCTATAAGAAAGCATATCTTGTGCAATTGTCATTGCACAAGGAAGGTTAGTGACGCGGGGCAATCAAATTAGATTTCACTTTTCAAAATCATAATTGCTTGAATGTTGACTTCGTAGCGTAAATCCTATAAATAAAATTTCAAATGGTTGATTCGATGATATAAATGGGATGTTAGAAGGATATGAAAAAGTTTCTACAAAAATGTAATATCTTGCATAATACATGCAAAAATTGATGTAATTAAGAGTGCATGAGGAGCGGCAAGCATGCAGGGTAAAGCTAGAGGTGTAATAAAATCAGATTCAAATTGGAATGACATTTGTTATACCCAATTTATTGGATGTTCGCGTATATATTTCAGGGTAAGCAGGGGTTTAACAGTCCACTACCCAGAAGAGGCCCGAGTACCTTGCTATTCCCCCCTGCTTCGAGGGTCCTGGGCTGCATGGGGCGTTAGGTGGCTGCATACTGCCTTCAACTTGACGGAGAACCCCCAACTTTTGCAGCCTTGGGTAGTAGCACTCTACACGAATCAGAGTAAGGACGTTTTGTTTATATGTTCCTTGTCTCAACTAGCTATGCTATGCCCCTTGATGTGAATATTCATGTATGTATTTAAATTTAAATACAAATGAAGTAAATCACATTTGAATCTGATTTTGAAATTAAAACCCAAATCTGATTTTTAAATCGAACCGAATTCATTCCATGTTATGATACATTAAAAGCCAAAGTTTAAATGTGTAATATTGGATATGGAATATTTACTTGAAACTGAATTTGCATCCAAAATTCAAATCCAGTTAGATATTTGTTTAAAGCAAATCTAAATCTAGATCCGGTCAAGTCATATTTCTCAAATCTAAATTTGATCTGATGATTCTCTTGGGTATCTAATCCGAATGCGTTCATTTACATCCCTAAGAAAAACTGAAGTCCATTTTTATTTTATCGAATCAAATTCGAAGCAGATAACAAGGATCTTCCAAAAACTCCAATGTTGGGCAGAGCATGTTTCACTCTTTGTTGTGGCTCTATATGCATGAAAGTACATAAACATATTTATGTGAGTATACAACTGCCCGAGTGAAGGCCGATGTCTCCTCCCTTTCCCCATCCTCTCAGGGTCCAAGGCTGATGCATGCGCATACCACAAACACATCTACGATAAGTGATCCTTTCTCTGAGATAAGAAATAAACAAGCGGGGCTGGAAAATCTAAGGTCAGAGTTAGTGAATAGATAAAAGATCAATGCTGTAGTCTGGTCCTTTCTCACACTTGGACGAAATAGTCATTAATGGAGGCAGCATATACAAGTGTGCAGGTGCAGGTGCAGCAGGCCACAAACGCATCCCACTCATTTTGAATGAAGCTGGTCGAGAAGTCACCATGCACTGTGTATATTGTTGGATCTCCTTCTACATCCACAGTGCAAAGTGCTTTTCTGATGATGAAGGTGAGCCTGACTACAACACCATGAGCAAGATGAAACAGTAAAACTGTAAAATGACATGTTTTAGTGCGCGATCCAGATGCATACAAAAGTGTCAGGCAGGGTGCAAGGTCCAAGATGCATACTTCTTTGTGGATTGCTGAGTAAGGAAACAATTTGAGTTTCACTTTCACCAAGGACCGGTTTGAACGGGTTGGTAAAACCTGATTGCTGGCTCGAAAATGGATCCAGGTAAGGTAAATTATAGTCGGACTCAGATTTGGTACATGCATGGTTCAGGTATCTGGATCCAATTCTGAGTCTGGAATAAGTAGAGTCAGACCTGATTATACATGTTAAAAAAGAAAAAGAGCGTCATAGACCTGTTTGGTTCAGGTTTGATCCAAAACTTCAAGTCCATGATATATGAATCTGAGTTTAAAGGAATACTCGATTAACAGGACATGGTAAGTGGTGGCTTCAATTATTGCAAATAGATGATTGATTGCCCATTGGAGGAGTTTTCCATTGGTTTAACACAAACAAGAAAAGAATTGCTCCCGTTATGGTCAAGATCATTATCATAGCCATCACGATCGATCTTTTAATTGCCATTTGGAGTTTATCAGTTCCGTGAAGATGTAATAATGAATTCAAATAGTTTCAAAGATGCAACACAAGATGACATTACTTTCACTAGTACTTATGCACTTGCAGCTCTAATCCTGATCACCAGAAATCTCTCTTCTTGATAATTAGTCACTGATGTTAATATATCTGATTTGGATCGAATATTTGACAAATCATTTGAGAAAGTCAGATATAAAAAAAATATATATATATGATTAAGAAGCGAATCATATTCAAATTGAAGAAATGACCTTTGATTGGATTTGGATATACATAAATATTTGATCGAATTCAGATTTGGATTCAGATCGAATTTATTTTTAAATAAATATCCCATATCCAACGCTCCTACAGTTTGGATTGAGATTCAGATTCAGGTTTAAAATTCAGATTGGATTCAGATATGAATGTAAAAGATGGATTCAAATCGGATTCAGATTGTGGAATTGGAGTTCAGACTCATATGCATTGATGACTTTTTTTTTTGGTTCGTATTCAAATCTGAATTTGAATCCAAATATGTGAATATTCGAAAAAGCAGATACAATTAAGGGTATATCCAATTCGAATCCGATCCATTGACATTCCTTCGATCCAGGCTGTTTGGATGAAGTTTGTCGATTTATTTGATAAATGTTTGAATTCAAACTTATAATCGATTGAGGTAAAGTTAATAATTAAGCTTTAAATATCATAAAAAATCGTCACTTCTATTATCAAATTTATCCAAAACATAGAAACATGACTGGCCATCAATTGGTCCGGTCTGACTTCGATCGCCTCCTCTCCCGGACTAACTTTTCCACAGCTATGTCAAAGGTGTGAAATCGATGGGCATTGGAAGCATGCCGAGCACTAGGTCAACAAGTATCACTAAGGGGCCTTTCGTTGGTGGTGACAAGGATCATGATCTCAACATCTATTGATGAGTGACTGTGTAGTGTACCCTAGCACTTGGGACGTTGACCCTGTCGTAGGTCTGCAGACCAAGTACCCTAAAGTGGGTTAGCTCCCAATAACCATGAAACGCAGAATATTCCAGTGTGTTGGTAGGGGAAGTGGGGTGATTCAGTGCCCATTGTCCACATTATCTAACCTGTTTGGAATCCATTAAAAGCTTACGTCATGGAGCACCATCCTTTGAAAAAAAGAAAAAGAAAAAGTAGCGTATTAGTATGGTCTAATGAAAAGTTAACTATATAAATACGATCTGCATCGATCGCTTTGATAAGAACGGCATTCGGAACAATGGAATTGGGCAAAGGTTGGTGTCCAATAACATTTTCCCAGAACAGAGGGCTTCAACATTCTGAAGGTTTGATCGGAAAAAATGAGACATATTTACATGCATGCATGGGGTTTTTTATCACATCGATGAAGAATCTCTCCAAAATCCACTCTTTGGTAAGTGATAAGCTAAGGCTTCCATCGAGCTGGCATGGCTAAAATGAAAGACGGTTGATTATCTACCCAAAGAAGATATAAAAGTCCCGACATACAAAAAAAAAAAGTCACAAATGGAGTTGAACCAAATAAAGCACTCTTGTTTTGCTTTGCTAGAGCTTTGCTCTAATGATGGGTCACTCTGTTTTTTTCTTTTCTAAAAGGTGAGTGCTTTCAAAAAGCTTTTAAAGCCAAGGCATGGATGATTGACTAAAAAAGCCCTTTTGACGAGAAGCCAAGCTCCCTGTCGTCTGCCTCTTCCTTCTTGTTATAGAGAAATAAGAACTTGCGTATTCCTTCTTCTTCTTTTTTATTAAGACTAAACCACATATTCGCCAGCTTAGTCCATTGGCCCCCCCCAAATTCGATTTCTCTTGCGAGACAGAGGCTTGCAACCGGATCGAGTGCTACTCCCCACAATGGACTCAAGCGATTGAGTCTAGGCGCCATCCAAACTGCCCAAGAGACCCATTGTTCCGAAAATGGGGAGAGGATGAACTTTGTACTTGTTTCTTGTAAAATTGGAAGTCCTCTTACTTACCGACCTGCTTCTATCATGTTTTTGGTGCAGTGGCCGACAATGTGAGATTCATTGTGACTAACCAAGAAATGAAGCTTGGAAGACTCAAGTAAGGCTAGGCATTGGGCCGGGCCAACCGCGCCAATGGGTACCCGGTATTCGGTTTGATTCGGACCCGAAAAAAAGGGCATCGGGCCAGCCCGATAACAGTTTTTTAATATATATTTTATTATTTTTTATATATAATTATAATACTTTATTATGATTTTAATATTTATATATTATGTTATACTCTCTCTCTCTCTCTCTCTCTCTCTCTCTCTCTCTCTCTCTATATATATATATATATATATATATATATATATATATATATATATATATATATATATATATATATATAGTACTTTAATCGGGCCAAGCCCTAGTTTCAAGTGTCAAGCCGGGCACGAGCATGACTTCGGCCAGACCGGCCTATGCCCAAACTTATCAACAAGTCGATTCTAGTCTTTAGGCATTTTGGGCAGAGGCCCACCAAGCATTATGGCACCACGCTGGGAAGATGAAAAGGGCATTTCTTTTTTTATACAAAAAGTTTTTCTTGGTTCCCACAGCGACACCCCGTCATTCCAGGAAATTTACGTTCAGCTTGCACTAAAACAGCTGTACTTAGTAGAAGTTGTAAAATTATTCCAAGTATCTTTTCTGAAACAGTACCACCGGGATATACAACCTATGCTACACCCACTTCCTGTACAGTGATGAAAAATCTCATAGTATAGTTCTCTCCCTGAATCATATCATACACCTGTGAAAGCTATGAAAAAACGGACAGCCCGGATCATCCACCAAAGTGTGAGCTGAGAGCACCTTTGAAAAGCTAGGCCTACTCAATCATTCGCTTTCAAGTGCCAAATCCTGTATATTTCCAACAGGGAAGCCGCTTCCTCTCTCGATCATATGGTTTGGCTAAGGGAGCGCCTAGTGCCTGGAGGTGCAAAACTCTTTTTCCTTCCTGCGTAAAGCAACACATAAAAAGGCAGTCTGCGAAACAATCCTTTTGATGCATGAGATATGGAGAGTCGTTGGTTTGGGTCCCTTAGCATACTTCACTAGAAAAGACTTGATACATATACATCGTAAACAGCAAGCGTCCTTCATATGCTAATGATCTTTCAATTGGCAATTTACAATGAGGGTCTGTTGAGATTTCTCAGGTGAGTGCTCAGGTTATATCATATTTTATTTTCTTTTCTTTCTGATCTTCTCGTCTCGTTGGGCTGCATCAGCACGAGGAAAGTAGGTGTTGTATCGCTCAAGAACCGAGAGCCGTCCAATCCCTGGCCACGGGAGCTTGCTTATAGAAAGGCAGTGGCACAAGGAGTTAACGAGGGGACATGGTGCAACCTATGGATCATCAGGCAGCTTTTTACAAGAGTTTGCCTAGAAGATAAAAGAAGGAATCGTCTATTGTCAACCTTAGCGAAGGTTCTACACCCAGAGCCAAGTAGACAAGATGATAGCATTGCAGGAACCAATCCACCTAAGGGGAACCCCACGTGCTGCGAGAAATGCACTTAGCAAATCATGTGTCTAGAAAGTTTGATCTTCTCTATTCCCCTGTGAAGCGTGATTAAAGGAAGGCGAGCTATGAGTGATGATGACTCTTCTCGAGTTCAGAGCAAGCCTTCTCTTCTAAAGCAGGAACAACAACAAAGCCTAGAGCGGAAATGAAAGAAGGCAGGGAAAGAAGCAACCACTGGGTTCGGACCACAGGAATCGTTGCATGGGGGAACGTCGAATCCTTTTGCTTCTGCAAGGCTCGCTAATCGTACGTAGTCGCATTGGTGGCCTTCAACATCCTTGAGTTTGAAGCTTGCATACTCCACATTGCTTGCCCTTGCTGCGGAGTCGTCATCCGAAAGCAACAAACCATTAGCATCTCCGATTGGAGAGAAGGGTTCACACACAGAAGGAGAGCCCTTTCATAGGCCACAATATTGCATGCATCTGGCTTATTTCTTAGTAAACTTGACATTATGGTATAGTTTTGTAATGCTCTGTAAGCTGTCAATAGAAAACCTTATCAAACCTGCTGGGGTTTTAAGAGAGGCCTCTACCGATCAATAATGTCCAAAACTGTATCTTTGCTCTGTCGTTTAATTAATGTGATCACCATGCGGCATATTGGCCCTTCTTTTCCATTTTTTGAATTAGAAAATTAAATTCTGATAATTTAAAAATGGAAAAAAAAGGAAAACGAATATAAACCCTATTTATATTTCACTACTTTGTTGTATAGTCTGAGGGTGTTCTCGATGCGCTTTTAATTTTACACGTAGCAGCGACATCAGATCCCCTGTTTGTTTAGACAGTGGGCCTCATTTAGCATGGCTTTCAATCAGATCCCCTGTTTGTTTAGACAGTGGGTCTCATTTAGCATGGCTTTCAATCAGATCCGAGGCTATAAAACAAAACCCGAGTCTCTTTTTTTTCTAGATTTTGATTTTTTCTTTTATGAGACATAATTATTAAACCATGTTGTCGCATCCTCTTCTTTACGCACGAAAAAGTCACACACCCAACTTGGACTTTTTAGCAAAAGATAAAGTATATCTCCGGAAATCATGCAAGGTGATACATCACTACTAATAAAAGCATGAATATAAATCTTGCCTGATAATCAGAAAGATCTCTTTCAAAGGAAACAAGATCCCTCATTAGATGCTTTTGCATTCAAGGTATCTGCACAAAGTAAATGGGCAGGTGGAATTCAATCCGCAACTTAGGGTCTGATCATTGAATTCCTGCGGGCAGAAGAAAAATGCAGACGCAGTGCAGTTCCTCAAGCGTTATGAAATGATTCAAGAGTGTTCCACGCATTACTTTTCAGAAGTTTTAAATTTATTTTTAATAAAATTATCCATATGTCTCCCATTTACTCTTTCAATTTCCAGTAAATAAATTCCTTAATATGTCTGCCCATTCACCGCGTCCAATTCAGCTGAATCGCCAAATAATACGCTGAATCAGTAGCTTGGCCAAGAACTTAATTTATTAGCAGTGGTGTCACAAAATTTTACTTTGTTTATTTGCCAATTGAACTCCGCACATAGGCCGGACATGTTGGAGTACAAATCAACCAGCCATGAAACCAAATTCTATAGAGTTCAGTCGATCCAGCTCATATGTATGTACTACGATCATATTAAACCATGGAATCGTGAAGAAAAAGATTATGTTATTACTTCACATGAGTTTACCTTTCTCATCTCATAATTTTGATATATGAATATAACCAAGTTGATATATAATTAAGGCATTTGTAGAGCCTAAAATCCGCGGAGAGCATCTTTTGCAACAAGTACAAAGTTAGTGTACTTCATGCTGGGAAGAGCCCTCAATTGGTATTTTAATCAGCTATCCTGCTCCTACTGAGGTGTTTTCTCCCTACCCACTGGATGAACTTGTTAGTGTTATAAGAGAATAACATATGGCTGCCTTTAAAATATCAGGTTGCGAAATTTGGAATTTCAGATCTAAACATTCAGTGACTAAAACAACTAGCTTTTTTCACTTCTTTAATTTGGTTTCCTTACCACTGGGACACACCATTTAGGGCTTCCATGTCCACTGGGCACGTGCCATGTGATCACATGTTGATGTGCAGACATTATTTTGACACCAATAATGTTCAGGCTTGGATAATACCTTTCATACAAATTAATATTCTATAATAAATTATATCAAATAGTTGCAATCAATTGCATTATTGAGAACTAATCCACACTTTTTTTCCTATTTAATTTCTTGAATCAAATTTGGATTTCGTGCTTTGTCAGAGGCGGAATCCGTCTATTGACGGGGCCCTTTTGTTATGTTCCTTGTGAAACAATGAACTCCCAGTACTAATATGAGCGAGTCCTCAAGGAGGTTGGTGCATTGGACAGGGTGGGAAATGGTGTGCTGCCGGTCTCGTTTTGAATCCTCAGGGCATGAACTATCTGTCCTTCAAAAGAAAAGTCACCGACACACAAGTTGAAATGCAGCATGGGTGGCACCCTAGGCACAAAAAGCAAACCTTGTATTGTAAAGAGATGAGTTGGGTAGAAACTTCAACTTTTTTTAAGCGACAAAATAAAATAATATTCCTCCTGCTCAGCCAAATGAACAAACCCAATACTAATATGAACAAAGTACATGTAAGAGAACAAAAATAGATGTTTGTCCACAAAGGCCAGCTCCACTCATGTAAGGGGCAATATTTGAATTCCAAATTAACCAGAACTTGTGAAACATCGAATACCCAAGTTCCGTTTCTTTTTCTTAACTAAGTTGAAGTTTTCATCTTTTAGTTTCATTAACTATGATCTACATTAGGGTCAGCTTCTTATGTACTAATAAATTGAATACAATTCATTATGACTCAATGTTATCCATTTCAACAATTTTTTGCATCATCTTTCTCCTGGCCTACCTTCGATTGCCCATCCATTTTTAATTCTCAAAAACCAAATTTAACATGGATGTGATCGGACTTCAAAGCTTGCATTAATTACTAAAGACAGATCAGAAAAGAAATCAATATGCTATCCGGATTGCAGCTCCAGAACAGATAGTTGAAATCATAATTACAAGTACAAACAAAAAGGATCCAAGAAGATATATACGAAGATATGTAGCTGAACAATATTATATTAGTCCAAGTAATGGTATTCGATGATCAGTGTGTAGCGAAAGGCCAGTTAAAAGTGAAGAAACTGAGATCAAGGAGACGGTGCTGGTGATAATTCCTAGGGCATCCACCTGAAAACTGCATGATTCTTGGGCTCATGTGCCTTGTTCTTCGCCAGAGGAGTTATCGGCGCATCGGCAGTTGAATGAGCAGTAGCTTGTTAGTTAGAATACGTTCAAAAATGCTACCTTCGAGTCAGTCTTCACACTGTGGATGATTGATTGCACATGCCTATTCCTAGTTTAAATAATGAAGGCAGAAGAAGATTAAACTGAGATCTTGATTGTGGGAAATTAACCGTAAATAAATCCAAAGTCAAATTTGTTCTTTTCTGCTCGAAAACTGTGAGAGCCCCTAAAAAAATGGCGTCCTCATATCACGCTGCTCGCTCACATGCCGTTTGGGGTCGCGCCATTATTTTTTGTCTTTTTTTTTTGGGCAATGGCGTCTGGGCACACTCCTTGATATTTTAACAACAGAATCCTAACTTCCATGGAACCACTGTTTGTACCACAATGTGTCCTGGCCTCTCTGTATAAGATAATCTTAATTTCTTCTTCACATCTATATATAATCGAAGCTGCATAACCTTCTTCTGATCTCTGGATTTCGCAACATCTGATCACCAGTTTATATTCGCTGGTTTCTTGTTTTTGGCAATTGATGAAGATGGGTTGTTGCAGATTTTAATTTCGTATGTTGGTTTTCTTCTTTAAAGTTGTTTTCACTTCTTTGTGGAGATGTTCAAAGGAAGAAAATATCATGAATGTTAGTTTTGGTATATCTGGAATCACATGTTGGACGTTTCTGCTGCAGTTTTTATCAGTTTTTCTCTTGTGATGCATCATTCGCTTTCAAGGAAAACGAAAACAATGGACTACTGACTGCCCAATGTTAAATTAGTGTGTACAGTTGACTGGCTGGATTCTTGAAGTGAATAAGATACCATCTAAAACAATGGTAGCTTTCTTTTAGGATACAATTAAAGAACAAAAAAGAAGTTGAGCTTTCCTCTTTCTTTTTTTTGAATTTTTTACTTAGGAGAAACTGCCTTGAGCTTATAAGGCTCAAGAGAGTATCCTTATGCTTCTTAGGTTTTGGTTTACTCAAAACGTATGTAAATATACCCTTCAATTTAAGGATCACGTTCAAGAAGTTTCGAACCTCAAAGCCCTTAAATACTAACCACAGTGCTGCTCGGTTAATGCATATAAAACAGATAATTCTGTGGTTTCCCTAAATGGAAGGCACTTTTGTTGGCATGAAACTGCGCTATAGTCTTAGAATTTCCATCTTTTTCCAATGGCGTCTTTAGTACTTATAATGGCTCCCAAAAAGTAAAGTGGCACGAAGCCATTGAATATTTGATGAACACAAATATAAAACACCAAGTGCAGTAAATCATCGACAAATTACGCCTTTATACCTGCAACTTGTTCAACGACAAGGACTACTGCAACCAGAGACCTAAAAGAGAAAACCACCGACCAACTACGTAGTTTTCTATAAACCACTTAAAAAAAACCACCCACTTGCACACAGAATCCAAGCCAAAAATATTACTAAAATATTAACATAACTAACTGAATATATATAGAATTAAAAAAGATTGCATGTGATTCGAATACTATGGAGTGGGTAGCCTTGCACTTTAAATATGTAAGCAAAAGTCCTCGTCTCTTGCTCTCTCATGCAACTAAAGTTTGCGGCCTTTCTGCTGAATCGTCTCTTCCTTCTTGATCTTTTGCCCATGGACCCCAAGAAACCCAACAAGATCAGTGAGATCGTTCGCCTGCAACAACTGGTAAAGAGATGGAGGAAGCTGGCAAGCGCTCCCAAGAACGGTGGGAAGAAGAGCATAAGCTTTCTGAAGAGGACGCTCTCCTTCTCCGACTCGTCCAAGTTAGGAGACGTGCCCAAAGGGTACCTGGCGGTGTGCGTGGGGAAGGAGATGAAGAGGTTCGTCATCCCCACAGACTACCTCAGCCACTACGCCTTTGCTGATCTGCTGAAGGAGGCAGAGGAGGAGTTTGGGTTCCAAAACGAAGGGGCTCTGAGGATCCCCTGCGACACAGATGCCTTTGAGAAGATACTGAAGGTGGTGGAAGAAGATGACGGGGACGGCTTCTACGTGAGGGATCAGGGTGATGCTGCCGCTGCGTCGATGGGTGAGGAGATGGGAGTGTCCTGTGGGTCTCAGGCCGACTCCATTGCCGGCCTGGTTCGCTCCCATTCACACCACAAGCCCATGTGTAGATGATCATCGTTCATGATGATAATTTACAGTAACTATATATGATAACCCTGATGCTATATGACTACTCTCTCTCTCGCTCTCTCGCTAGGTCTCTCTCGCTCCCCCCTTTCTGGTTGTATGTACACGGCGAAGGAAGCCATAAACATTTTCAAGTGAGCAATGAGTTTTGTGAATCAAGTGACTGATAATTGAGCATATTGTATTTTTGCTTCTTCTCTGTGTGTGTGTCATGTGTTCATAAGATTTGTTCTTGGTCTTTCTGGTTTGGTTGGTTTGCTGGTTTGGAGTTTGCGTTGAAGTCACGGGCAGCGTGTAGGTGTGTGACCATGTGCGTCGCCATTAATCGCTCATAAATCACAGGCTGCACGAGAGATGCCATATGGGGAGATCTCCCAAGTTGTACCACAATATCTACTCAGAAAGGGACGGCTCTTCCGCCACTTGCCGTGACTTTGTCTCGATCAGTGTCGCCCCAGAATATCGTTTCTCGTTGGCACTTCAAGTCATGAGCCATTAATGACTTCTTGCATGATAAACAAGCGAGCAGATCTTGTAGAGTTCATCTTCTCTGTGTGCGTGTGCGTGCGTGCTTCATCTGTAAGTGCTTTTTGGCGATGCATCTGATGGTGATCAAGAACATCTTTTACGATGTGATGTAGAAAGTTAATTTGTTGAGAAAATAAAAAGGCAGGCCCTTGATAAATACGCACAAGGAATTCCTTCTTTTGGCTTTTAACATGCGATGGGCCCTTAATTAAAGTGCCAAACTTTTCCATATAAAACATCATGGTTTTATTTTAAATAAACCAAGCATGGGCAAAGCAAACTTTTCACTGACAAAAGCAATGGAGTTAAAAAGAGCAAGATAGAAATATTGATGTCTTCATGTTTATTTGTGGGGAATTGAAAGCATGAACGTCTGTGTGCGTTAAAGAGAGAGTGGTGCAGTGGATTGGCTTTGGCTAGTGCTAAATTAATTATAAATAGAACATATTGGCATTATTTTGACATGGCTTATGTGAGTGTTTTATGAATGTAGAACACTTTTTTAGAGATGTTCAGGGAAGTAGTTAGGATTTTTTTTTGTGACGGGGGCAAACTATAATTTTAAAATTTTAACAAGAGCCAAAATAAATAATTTTAAACTTTTTATATATGTTAAACTAAAATTTTTGAGATTTACATATAAATTTTCAAAGTTTTTAAAATTTAAGAAGACGTCGAGTTACTTGGTGTTTAAAAAAAAAAAAAGTGGAGATTTTGGAGAATCCATCGTTTTGTTTTTCATTTTAATTTTCCAGTGTAAAGGGATTTTCTTTTATTATATACTAATATTATGTTGATCTTTTAGGCATAAAAAAAAAAAAACTGGCAACATATTAGGGCGGACCACATGTCATGCGTTTTGGTGACGGAAATTATAATACTGTGCTGAAAAAGACAATTATAATACTTTTCCATTTTGTCCTCATGAGGGGGCGAGGTCGTGCATTGTATGTGAGCATCGTACCACTGATTGACGTGCGGACAAAATCAATCACTTGAGCATTATAAGTGGGTCTGTATAACGTATAACGAGTTCAGCCAACTCCAGCTCAACTCAAACTTGGTTTGTTTGAGTTCAAGTTTAGTCTTCTAAATGAATAAGTTCGAATCACATGAGTGTAGATCACTCGATTTAACTTGTTTAATTTGGGTTTATCTTTTTTTGTCATACTTTTCAGTTTTAAGTGAAAGAAATAAAAACAAATAGGGAGTTAGTAAATAAACTTAAATGAGTCAAGCTCGAGCCAACGCTTCACTCGGTCTACTGAGTCAAGGTTAAGTTAACCTTGTACAGTTTGCCTCCAGTTCTAGACAAACTAAACGCAAACAACGTATGAGTCGAGTCGACGGAGCTGGATCTTGACTTGGATCGTGTGCAGCCCTAGTTATATGTGATCCTGGATTAATATGTTAATCAGGTGAATTGACCTTACTTCAACAGCTCTTACCTTGGCGAGATCATGTTCCGTTTGGAGGTGAGCCCATTGCCTAATATCAAGCACGGGACAGCAGAATGGGTGGAACACATTGTTCCCCCGTCCAGAAGCTCGTTTCGGACGTACGTGTAGGATGCGAAGAGCATGTTGGATGCGCGTCTACAAGTACAATAAAAGTCGTCGGCAGCTCACATTTTTCCATGACCGTGTTTGCTTCTACTTTTGAAATTGAGGAAGAATGAATAACGGTTTCATTACAAAAACTTGGACACGATGAGCCTCTCAATTTAAGGCGAAGCATTTACAAATGATGCCGCTTTCAAATTGGGCATCAAACTTACAGGTTTCCTATTTTCCTACCGACTGGGCTCTCTTCTCACGGTCAAGCATACCGGCTCGCGGCAAGAGAAGGCCTCGCGTGGGGAAGCAAGGAAGGAACGGCGGCGAGAAGGCCGATAAAGGAGGAGGACCTACTGAAGAGGCTTCCGAGTGCGGCCTTCTTCCGGCAGGTGCTCCGGCCGCGCTCTCTCCTCGCCATTGCCGCCACGAGCTCCTCGAACTCGTCGACCTCGCAGGGAAGCGTCAGGCCGCCCTCGTGCTCGAACCCGAACTCTTCCTCTGCCCGCGCCAGAAGCGCCCGAAACTCGGCGTGCCGGAGGAACGCCATGGGAATAACGAACCTACGCGACTCGCTCCCGACGTACACCGCAAGATAGCCCTTCGGCACCGCGGCCGGACGGTTGGCCGTATCGTCGTGGCTCGGGGTGAGAAGAGACTCCCGCTGGTGTTGGCCGCCCGTGAAGGAATTCCAGGGGCGGAGGACGCTCCTCAGCCTCACGATCTGCTTGCTGCGGCCATCGTCCGAACCGACAGCGCTCATCGCTTCTTTAATCCGGGCAATGGAACCGTCACAATGTATCCGGTCCTCTTCTCACCAAGCAATGGCCTCTTCCTTTCCCTCTCCGCTTCGTATTCTCGGTTTTGATTTCGGAATTGAGGTGCAGGCTAGAGCTTCCTTTGCCGACGAATAGGACAACGGAGAAACGGAAGAGAAGGGGTGAAGAGATAAAGAATGAAGGTCGGAGTTCCGATCGGCCGCGATAGATCGCTCATCAACAACGCGATTAAAACAACCGCTTTTCCAGGAGGAGAGGAAGTCCGAAAGTGGCAACCTCTAATGCTTTTTCCGCTTTCAGAGATTACAAAACAGGAAAAAGAAAATTGAATTGCGTTCTTCTTCTCTCCCCTTCCAAGACTCTATTCTCGCGGATCGCGAACCTCCCAGATAAATAGATGCATTGAGAACCACTACAAGGAAAAGTTGATCAGAATCGTCCTGTCAAGAGAGAGAGAAAGAGTCAAAACTGATGATCGGCGAGCGGATTGCGGGGAGGAGAGGGAATGATGGAGCCGTGATTTCAGGGGAGACGAGGAGAAGAGTGTTGTCCAGCGAGGAACTCCAGCGCTCCATGACCAACTCTTTAAACGTGGAGGGAAACAAGGCGGGGAAAGGCTGGGAGGGGGAGGCCCCGCCACTCCCTAGCCCGGAAGCGGGTCCCGCCGTCCGGTTCGCTCCCCGAGAATTCCTCCGCGGTAAAGGAAACCAGACACCTTCTTTATCCTTGCTGAAAGTTTTTCTCAGTCCCGCCTGCCTTTTAACTTTAGCCGCAACCATTTTTAAATATTATTTTTCGATTAAACTATTATTTTTATTTCTTTACTGATAATAAACAATATTAAAAGAAACCACATCCACCTTTTTATGTTTTCAAAGTTAACATTATTGGTGAAAATTCGATTCTCAAATTAGCAAATCATAGAAGATAAGTTTTTTTATGAGGAGGAAAATAAACAATTTACATATTTTGTTGCTTGAAGAGGCCTGCCACTACGTGACAGGCCCTCCACTCTGTGCAAGATTCAAACAGACGGGTTCTTTTGCAAGTCTAACCAGATTAAGATGTCGACTAACCTATTCGCTGCCATCGGATCGGGTCCGTTAAGACTGCAAATGGGTCGGACTTGGTATCTTTATACCATGTACCTACCAGATTACTTGGTGTTCATAAGTTATAATTAATTAAAAAAATGCTGGCGACAGTGTTTATCTATCGATGGATCAGGGGGAACCAAGTCCTCCGACCCGATCCATTAGTACCATAACCCGTAGGGTTCGTTCCAAGGTCCGAACCATAAACAAGGACCAAATCAGTACTTTCCCCTCCGGCAGATAACCGCCTTTCACGGGAAAGGACGTACGACCGTCACCGGGAACGGCGGGGCCCGCGGTCGGGCAGGATCCTGACCGTCGTACTTCGAGGTGCTGCCCTGCCGTACGACCGTTGAATCCTCTCCGCTCCTCACGTCCAGTCGCCGTTTGGATGAATCCTTCCCTTGACCGCGCGTCTGCCCGCGAAGGTCGGTCCCACAGCCAGTGCGTCGGATTCCGATCTGACGGGTCACCACCCAGATCAGCTTAACCGACCCATACACCTCAGGTGAAAGATCATAAACCTTTTATATATATATATATATATATATATATATATATATATATGTATATATATATATATGTCACACTTAAAAACTGTGGAGCTTGGACCAAACATGTTTCGCCCTTTAAATTAAAGTTATAAGGAAACAAGTTTTAGAAACGAATTAAGCAGAGAGATCAGAAAGGCCAATCAGACACGATGGGAGGTCCAAGTTCCAACCACGAACAAGTGGGTCCTAGGAGCGGGTCCACAACCAACTTCAGGTGGACCACCCACCTCCCCTCGGGTTCGAATCTGACTAGCTGCCATATCTTCGATTCTTTATCACTTGTTTCGATTTCCTCAAACTACGTTCGGGAGATACGTTTTATATTCAAATTATTAGCTAATCACATATATGCACGCATTTTTTTTCCCTTATTCGGCAACTAATATTTTTTCATATGGTCTAGTCCTTAGTTTTTCTTTAAAATGGCCCAGTAGTTTGACTGGGGGACACTTGATTGCTTGATATGTTTTTTTTTTTTTTTTTCTTGACGGCAATCAAGAATACAAATGTGGAGAAAGTTAAGACTTCCTTCACCATGATATAGGTCACTGACCTAGAAATTTTGGAGGGGGAGGGACTAAATTTCATACTATTGTACTTTTTTTTAGTATGAATGCAAGTATCAACAATGACATAAATTTCAAGAACATCATGACACAACATTGGCCAAAAGAAAGTAGATTCACGCACAGAAAGTGGCCCATTCATTGACGGTCAAGATGTGCACCAACAAGGATGAAACCAGGAATTTTTTATGATGAGAGTCGAATTACAGTTTCTAAATTTTGACAACGACTGAAATATCATTTTTCAATAGTTTTATATAAGACAAGTAATTTTTTTTAAAATTTACATATAATTAAAAAAGAAAAAATTGAGGGGGGGGGGGGGGCAAAGCCCCTGTAACCTGAGGACTGAAGATTGTGAGGCCACTTGTGTCTGATAAGGCAAACAGTCACTCAATGATCCCCTGAAAAATCTAAAACTTTTTTATTGTGTTGTTGGCATTAATCTCGTTCATGCTATTATCAGAGGTTCAAGTAAAGTCATTAACTTGATTTATTTATTTGAATGACGCACTCAAAACTTATTTTTTATGAATAACCTAAACGAGATCTTTGAATGACACACTCAAAACTTATTTTTTATGAATAACCTAAACGAGATCTTTGAATGGCACACTCAAAACTTAATTTTTTTTTTATGAATAACCTAAACGAGATCTGGTTTTTCGCTCTCTTTTTAGACAACTAGATTTGGGTAAATTGAACTTTAGTCCAATTCAATTCTGATGACACCCAAATACTCTAAAAACCACAGTGGAATGTAATCAAAAGCTTTGCCCAAGTTTGATTTTGGGCTGCCGTCCATCACTCAAACACACATCAAACGTGTTTTGGACTGAAAGTCTTCTACGACCGTAAAAGTATACGTACATCTAAATTTTGTCTCTGATTTATTTAATGGCGGTCAAACTGACCGCTAGCCGTTTTCTAGCCGGCCGTGCCCCTCCGATCCCATCACATTTCTCTTCTTCGGCGCCGGGAATCTGCCTCATCTGCATGTACGGCTCTTCTATGCTACAGGACGATTTTGTCCTTAGAAGCTCAAAAAAACTGACGAGAAATTGGATCGGGTCGCCAAGCGTGAAAAGCGGGCAATTTCAGGTGTGGATCTAGGCAAGCTCAAGTATTATGGCACGAACGGGCCGAACCAAACGAATTTGACCTAAGTTTTGATGACATGAAAAATGTTTAGGGTTCTTCACCCTATCTTAAAGTAAAAATGATGGCCCGAACGAGTTTAATTTTTCGGATGATTAATAAAAAAAACCTATTTAGGAAGAAATTATTAGTGTATGACTTCTCTCATATTTGAATGTATATACATATAGGAAATGTGCTTCACCAACATTTTTTTGTTCAAAATGAAGAAAAGACTTAGTTTCAACAACATTTTCATTTTCTTACTTTGATTTGTGAATTTGAATTGGGGTTTTTAAAAGCAACGAAGCAAAGTGGCAGTAACAAACTACCCTCTTCTTACTTTTCTTCGGGTTTAGGGTTGCTTCTAGCTAGAAGTAGTCTTATGGTATACCCTTCAACTTGAGTAACATGCATGTCATCGTTGGTACTTAAAAAAGTAGCACCTATGAAAACTAAACTGAAGACACATCGTCAGCATGACACTCAGATCAACCACAAACCAGCTGTACTATACCTCTTGGGGCTCAATGAAACAAAATAAAACATTAAACTTGTCACTAGACGAGGTGTAGGCCTCAAAGATGTTGAAGGGTAAGCTTCAAGATCAAAGTAATGAACTGTAAAAAATAATGATGAAATAAAAAAAAGGTTAACCTAAAGCGGCATATCTCCAATTAAACAACATAAAATCAAACTAAGCCCATTTTCATAATTTTACAGGATAAAAAATTTCTCGACTCTTGTTGAAAAAACTCTTACATGTGTATTTGCTACAGATTTGAGACTCTTAACTTTGATTGAGGATCTTAATGATTCATATTTGACAGATTTGACTTATTGACCCGAGTTGTCAAAAACAGAGAACTTGACTTATAGAGCCAAGTCTTTGGCTTTCACCATGCATTTTCTTGAGCTCAGTATAGATGCATACACATGTTCATCTTCTTAATTTGGTTATCATTGAACAATGAGAACACCTTTTAACTATTTCATAAATGTATCTTGAAAACAGAACAACTTGTAACACTATTTTATAAATGCATCTCTCAACAACTAGGGCAGATTTATAAAACTATTGTGAAATGGTTTCATGAATCCGTCTCAATTTTTAGGGCACAGTCAAAGGTAGGGTAAGTTGTACAGGCCTAGCAGGATACAGACATCTACAACAGGAACAATGTGGAACAATGTGTGGCCCTGCAACAGGAACAATGTGTGGCCCCACTAAAGGCAGATTTATTTGTTTATACCAATTATAAACATCGCCAATATAGATAATAAATCTAACAGGTGAGTATTATCAGTCGCATATCTAGCAACAAAATCCAGACTTTTCATCTATTTTAGTAAGAAAAAGGAAACCAATTTGTGGCCCCATCAATGGCGGATCTACATATACCTAAGTACCAATTATGAAGACTGCCAATATAGATAATAAATCTACCAGATGACCCTGATATTGAAGGAGGTTTCCATTTTCAGTTAAGAGCAGCTCGCCCATCGAGCCTTATCAACCACTGGATGGTTGAACAGCCGGATCGCAGTGACATTGCGTTACTGCCTCACGCCGTCAATCATTCACACTGCTTTCCTTCGTATGATGTTCGCATACGTTTTTAGATCTTGTTCAAAAGCTGCATGTTTGCAGGCCTGCTACATATAATTCTCTTGTAAATATAACAAAAACATATATTGTTGACATGATGTTTATGTTGACATGATGTTCGCATACGTTTTTAGATCTTGCAAATAAGTGTATTTAGTTTTCAAAAGTTAAGTGGAAAATTGGGAACTCGCAGTGATTGGAGAGATGACAGATGTAAGGTGGTGCTGATGGGGGCGTTGAAATACCTTGTAGGATGGACAATAATGAACACTAAATTTATCCAATAACCAAAATATATGTTTTAACATTGCTAACATTAGATACATGCTGCTGTAACAAAGAAAAACCATGAAGTACTAAATAATTCACCCCGTTTGTGTACGAACCCAATTGGCGCAGTGATAAACATTAACATCTTGTTTGCTTTCTATGGTTATAAACAGATTCAGGCTTATTTTGATAGGTTGGGCACCTGTTTTGAGAGTAAGTGTTTAATGCCTTTTCTTGTTTCTAAAATTATACACTGTGTAGCCAACTTAGTTTCTTTAGAGTGTTGTATATGGTAGTCCAAGTCATGCCCTATAAAGCCCCACATAATCACCATCATATGATGACTCCTTTTAGTGTGTGTGTATATATATATATATATATATATATATATATATATATATATATATATATATATATATATATATATATATATATATATATATATATATATATATATATATATATATATATATATATATATAGAGAGAGAGAGAGAGAGAGAATGGCTGCAGTCATGCACGCACCCACAATATGATCCGATCAGATAGAACTCTTTTGTTATGAGAATGGAGAAAATGTTTATGGGCAATTCTTTTGTATGAAGTTCGCTTGTGCTAGAGGAGCCGGAGCATGTGAATTCTTCTTGGATTCTATTTCCTTGCAATATACAAAAAAGTTTAAATATGAACAGGGATATTAAGCCTAATACTTGTTTTCTATGTTTTTTGCAGTCCATTTTGTATGTGATGTCTTTTTCAACAATAAATCTATGTTACTTCGTCTCAAGCCATTGTGTAATATGGAGAGAGGGAGTTGAAAATCATCTTATTAACTAGGCATTGATCAAACAATTCAGGGTAAATGACTGCAGTCATGCACGCACTGACAATATGATTCCTTCGGATAAAAAAATAACTCTTTGCACGATATGAAGTTACAAGCCTTGCATGGTGGTAGAACTCTGGACGTGGAGGTACACCTAGAGGCTTCTGCCATTATATACACACAAACACATCTACACAATATTTGAAGAGAAGTGATCTACATAAACATATTTATGTGAGTATACAACTGCCTGAGTGAAGGCCGAAGTAGAAGCCAACTCCAAATCAAATCAATTCAAGTAGAATACAAAGTATTAAATGCACCTTAGTATTCTTGTAAAGCTCTTTATTTCAAACACATACATCATCACAGACAATATCTTCTCAGTTAAATCAAAGAGGGGCTTGAAGCCTACATTGCATGAGTAACCGAAGTTGCACCCTTATAGAGAACCACCTTCAATACCAAAGCGTAAACAACGGAGATGATTGCAGAGGAAATGGACAGAATGGTAACATTTATAGTCTTGTATTTGTATAAGCAAGAGGGCATGCAGTAAACAGTTATAGAGAGTAAGATAGCGACGTATACTCCAATGGTGTAAGTGGCGAAGCTTGTGAATTGCTCATTGATGAAAGAAGAATCTATGCGCAGTAGAGCGAGGCCGGCCGGGAAGGAAAGCATCAAGTTGACATTGGCCCACGAGGTGAGCTTCTCGTCTCGGTTGCATTCGGTCGGGAGGGAACCTCCACTTCCTGTGTGAACCGGAAGACATGCTTCAGTGCGATTGGGATCTGGATATCGAGAAAGCATGTTGATGGCCTGTTGAACGAGTGATGAGAGACGATGAACAAAAAAGAGGACGGCTGCCCAAGAACGTAGCCGCCATGATCAATCATGGGTTAGAAGAAGAATTCGTACATGTTTCGCCCTTTAAATTAAAGTGATAAGAAATCAAGTTTTAGAAAGCCATTGAGACACCATGGGAGGTCCAAGTTCCAACCACGAACAAGTGGATCCTAGGAGCGGGTCCACAACCAACTTCAGGTGGACCACCCACCTCCCATAGGGTCCCAATCTGACTAGCTACCATATCTTCGATTCTTTTATCACTTGTTTCGATGTCTTCAAACTAGGTTCGGGAGATAAGTTTATATTCAAACTAGTAGCTATTCACAAATATTTTTTCACATGGTCTGGTCCTTAGTTTTTCTTTAAAATGACCCACTAGTATATCTTGGGAACACTTGATTGCTTGATTTGTTTTTCTTTTCTTGACGGCAATCAAGCATGATTTGTTTTTCTTTTCTTGACGGCAATCAAGCATATAAATGTTGAGAAAGTTAAGACTTCCTTCACTATGATAACTTCCTTCACTATGATATACGTCACTACTGACCTTATAATTCAAATTGTAAAGAAAGTCAGTGGGGGAATAAAAACAGCATTAAAATAAATATTTTTTGTTGTGTTGTTGGTAGATTAATCTCTTTCATTCTATTAATTACTTCTATGACATATTCTAAAAACGTGTACAAGTATAATACAGTAAATAAAAAGATAGGTATAATACGACAATGTTGTATATCTCCGGCATAAAACGAGAAAAAGATGACAAATTTTTAAAAAAGAAATAAAAAATCTTAATAATTATAATGAGAAATTAAAAAAAAAGCATTGAAAAAGCAAGAACATGCCTTGCCCAGCTAATCCTGATAAGCTTATACTGAAAATGAAAATGCCCATCTGCCACAAGCAGGGGCGGAGGGTGGGGGGGGGGGGGGGGGCCACCCGGGCCATGGCCCGGGTGAGCAAAAAAATTTTTTTTTTTTATATGTAAAAAAATCAAAATTTTTTAGTTTGACCCGACCCATCCTTCCTCTTGGCCCTACCGTCGCTCCTCTTGGCCCGACCCGCGGATGGTTTGGCCTGTTAGGAACAACACACAAAATACTCCGCTCACACTCTCAAGAGGAGGTTAGAAGCAACAAGGAAGAAGACAACGATTTACGTGATTCGGAGCAATAATCTCCTACGTCCACGGTCGCACAGATCTCTTGTATTCTCTCTCAGATGAACACACACAGAACAACCCACACAAGCGGCGGCTTTCCTCTCAACATAAGGATTAGAGCAAAAACCTGCATTTGTACAAAAGACATATATGCCCTTACATATGGGAAAAAATTTCCTTCGGGGGCTACCGCCCCCGAACCCCCGAGCAAGGGGGCGCTGCCCCCTGCAACCCCCAACCAACCCACAACAGTGGCACATGAGTGTCCAATATGGATCAAGTTCCATACACCAACATGGCCCGCCCCACAACAAAATCCTAGCTCCGCCCCTGGCCACAAGTGATTGGTAAACTCTTCGAGTAAATAGACGGTGGACATCTAACTACCACATCACCCATCTCTTTTGTTGAACTCAACTTTATTCAAGTACTTTTCTTTCCAACACATTGAACAACTCAACTCTACATATCGTATGCAAAAAAAACTAACGAACAAGACGGCAAAGTTGCCAAGGAGAAAGCATGTGACAAGTCCCTTTGCAGTTTTCACACAGGCAGTCATCATATGCCAAACTAACGAAAGTACAAAACCGAGACCTTTTCAACAGAGAATTGTAAAGATCAAGCACTACACTAAGAAACAACACCAAGCATAGTTATAATATACCGACGATCAGACAGAAAGAAACAACCATACTCATAGTCGGCCGAAACGAAGAGAATGAAGGGCAATGAAGTAAAAGTATATAAACACAAACAACAAACTTGTTACTCGGCCGAAACAAAGAAAAATCTTCCCACCACTGAGAGAGAGATGGTGATTCCCGTCAGCCTCGGCGACTCCAGTTGACGGCCCCATCTCACCGCTCGTCCGTCCAGCATCTCCTCTTCAGAATGCCCTCTTCGTTTTCATTTGAATGAGAAGGAAGGAGACCAAGGAGAGGGTCGGGTACCCTAACCTAAGCCCTCTTTTCCCCACTAAAAAGACTTTTTTGCTGTTTAAAGGAGCGGCCAAGTTAAAACAAAACCAACTTTTTTATATATATTATATGCATGCCATTTTTTTTTAAACTCACCAAACTTGCTTTCAAAATTTTCATGGAAGACGCCTTTAATACGAGTTTTATACACGTTTTTTATTTTTATCTTTTTTTTTTAAAACGCGTTTTATTTCGGTTTTATACGGAAATGTCGTTTTTGGCATATAATACGCATTTAAAAAAAAATACCGTCTGTACCATTTTGGTTGAAAAAATTAACCAGATCTTTACTAATGAGAGTCATCAGCAGATGAAAATTTTAGCGTTTTCAAAAGTTCATAGTAAAGTTGTTAACTTGATTTATATATTTGAATGACACACTCAAAAACTTTTTTTTTAATGAATAACCTAAACGAGACAGGGTTTCTCGATCAATTTTTACAAAAAAAGAATTGAGTAAATTGAAGGTGCATGATTTTGGACTATCATCCATCACACATCAATGGTGTTTTGAACTGAAAAGTCTTTTACCACCGTAAAAGCAAAAATCTCAGCCGCATCCGTTCTCTAGAAGTAAGCCTGGGCGTCCGGCCGGGCTGGGTCCCGGCCCCGATAGTCCTGCCCGGCCCGGGTCCGGGGCTGGAAAAACCTGGCCGGGGCCGAGCCCGGGCCCGATATGCCAGCCCGGCACGGCCTGACTCCGGCCCTCCATGACTCCATCTCCCTCTCCGCTCCCCCTCCTCCTCCGTCTCCCTCCCCCTCCTCCTCCGTCGCTGCTACAGTCGTTCTATGAGGGGGAAAGGGGGTCGGGAGGGTGGGCCGCGCCGGGCTGAGCGGCCCGGCCCAATACCCACCCTTATCTAAAAGGCCGTGCGCCACCGATATCCCATCACGTTTGTCTTATTTCGGGAATCTGCCCTGCCCTTCACCTGCATCTACAGCTCTTTCTTTTATGCAACAGTGCTTAGAAGCTCAAAAAAAAAAAAACTCGCGAGAAATCAGACCGGGTCGCTAAGCCGTGAAGAACAGTCAATTTCGGGTTAGGGTCTCGGCAAGCTCAAGTATTGTTATGGTGGTTGGATAGGGTTAGGTTCAGTTTTGTAAATTAAAATGGCACGGATGGACCGAACTAAATGAATTTGACCCGGAAACTTGAAAATCATTAGTACAAGAACTAGAATGAGAAAGGTCAATCAAGTTTGATGACATGAAAAATATTTATGGTTGTTCACCCATCCTATAGTGGCATAGATAACAACAAAATCCCGACTTTTCATCTCTTCCAGTAAGAAAAAGGGAACAATTTGTGGCCCCATCAAAGCCGAATCTACATATACCTACTTACCAATTTCGAAGGCTGCCATCATAGATAATAAATCTAACAGATGACTCCATTTTTGTGTGTTGTAGCAGGATTTAAGTGCACCTCGCCCATCGATTATTATCAACCACTGGATGGTTGAATAGCCGGATCACTGTGACATTACATTACTACTGCATCACGCCGTCAATCATTCACATTGCTTTCATTTTAAATCCAATGACAAGCTTGTTCAAAAGCTAGATTTTTGTAGGCCTGCTTCATATAATTCTCTTGTAAATATAACAAAAGCATATATTCTTGACATGATGTTCTCATACGTTTTTAGATCTTGCAAATATGTGTATTTAGTTTTCAAAAGTTAAGTGGAAAATTTGGAACTCGCAGGTGATTGGAGAGATGACAGATGTAAGATCCAGAATTCCTGATGCCAACACTTCACCAATCTTCTGCGCATTCCCTTTTTTTTCTCTCTTTTCACAAAAGAACCACAGAAGGCAACCAAATTTATCGATCGCTACAAATTCCCGCCTAAGTTTAATTCAACAAATGAAGGAGACCCACCTTCGTAAGAGAAACTACTTTTGCACACCGACCTCCGACATGCTCCCCAGAAAACGCTCCCCGATCGTTCAAACTCAAAATAAAAATTGTGGGAGCGAGAGAGAAGGAAAGAAAGAGAGAGATTGCAGCTAAGAATGAAAGCGGACCAACCTTAAATTGTTTAGAACCACAAAGAACTTCTCACCAAAATAAACGAGAATAGGGAAGAAGAAGAGAAGATAGAGAAGGTCGAACAAACCTCTTTGATCGCAGCTCGAGATGCCCTCTTAAATCGACTATTGCATCCCTCCACCATGGCCGTTCCAGATCGATCACAGAAACCCTAAATAGAACGAGAGACTGAATGGGATGCCGAAAAGAGGTTTAAGAGGGCGTCTCGAGCTGTGATCAAAGAGGTTTGTTCGATCTTCTCTTTTTCTTCCCTATTCTCTTTTATTTTGGTGAGAAGTTCTTTGTGGTTCCGAGCAATTTAGGGTTGGTCTGCTTTCATTCTTAGCTGCAATCTCTCTCTTTCTCTCCCTCTCTCTCGCTCCCACAGTTTTTATTTTGAGTTTGAACGATCAGGGACCGTTTTTGGGAAGCAGGTCGGAGGTCGGTGTGTGAAAATAGTTTCTCTGACGAAGGTGGGTCTCCTTCATTTGTTGAATTAAACTTAGGTGGGCTTTTGTGGGGATCGATAAATTTGGTTGCCTTCTGTGGTTCTTTTGTGAAAAGAGAGAAAAAAAGATAACGCACAGCAAACGGCAAGATGTCATGAGGCCGATGAGAGAGGATATGAATACCTTTGGACAATAATGAGCACTAAGTTTATCTAATAACAAAAATACATGTTGTTGCAGCAAAGCAAAACCATAAAGTACTAAATAATTCTCCCTGTTTGTCTACGAATCCATTAGGTGAAGATACCGAACACGAAACTGATTGGTGTCCTCTAGGTTGACACTCGACAATGACGATGATGATCTCTCCCAAGAGCTTCGCCGCTTCCTCGAGATAATAGAGGAATTTCACCCATTGTCACAAAAAACGAGGACGAGTATTAAACGGCGAGGAAAAAAACGGGTATAATACGGCAAAGTTTTATATCTCGAGAATAAAACGGGAAAAGTTCGGCAAATTTTTTAAAAAATTAAACATTTAATACATCTTAAAAATTATAAAAAATAATAATTAATAAAAAACCCGGCAAAAAATGGGAAAAAACGAAAAAAAGGAAAAAAAACGTATAATACGGGTATTATACGACAGAACTGTTCTTTTAAAAAAAACGGGAATAAGACAGGTATTATACGGCAGAACTGTTTTTGGCGTTAAATACGCATTTTTTTTTAAAAAACGGCGTTTTTTGTGACAATTTCACCCCTCTGGCCATGGCGTTTCTGTCAACCTCGTCATCTATCGGTGTCCCTTATCAATGATTTCAATCGTCCACCTATGGAGCTGCGACATGATGCGGCCTCCTGGCCGGTCATCGAGGAAGATAAAATTTCTCTCCAGTCTTATGAAAGGCTTCCCTGAGCTCAGCTTGAAAACAGCCGATTTCTTGGAAACCTTACTCACCAACATGAAGAACTGGAGATAACTTTTGGGAGAGAGAGTAGAAGGAAGACAACACACAAATTTACGTAGTTTGGGTCCGTCAATCCTACATCCACGATAAGAACATCACACAACCTTGCTCTATTTTCTCATACTCTTCTTCTTTACAAATTACAATGACTCTTCTTCTTTACAAATTACAATGAATATACGTAGCGTTGGAGGAAGACCAAGAGGGAAGGCGTTTCCTCAAACAGCTACAAGAGGCATATATGGAAACAAGAGCAAACACTGACAATGTAAGAAATATTGACAAATTTGTCTGTGTGATGTTGAAACGTCGACTTCTCATCACTCCGCCTCAAGTGGGGCGTAAAAGTCATGGCAGCCCCACTTGCTAATGGCTTCATTTAACTCTTTTCTTGATATTGCTTTGGTTAATTCGTCTGCAAGCTACTGATTTCGCCATATGAAGTGACAGCCAATTTCTATATATTTTGTTCTTTCATGAAACACTGCATTTGCTGCGATATCTATGGCAGCTTGATTATCCCAATGCATTGGTGTGGGAGAACTGAATTCTAAGCCCATTTTAGATAAAGGGTACAAATCCAAGTAATTTCACTAGTTGTGGTTGCCATTGCCTTTTATTCTACTTTTGCACTGGACCTAGAAGTGACTCGTTGTTTCTTACTTCGCCAAGATACTAGGTTATCGCCTACACAAATGCAATATCCAGTAGTGGATTTTCGATCCATGCTTCCTCGCCAATCTGTATCAGAATATGTTGTAATGTTGACATGGCCATTTTGTTTATATAATAATCTTTGGTCGGGAGACCTCTTCAAATACTTGAGAATCGGTTCAACCATGTCCCAATGTTCCTGAGTCAGATCATGCACGTATTGACTAACAAGATTTATTGCATAGATGATGTCGGGTCTCGTAACTGTGAGATATATAAGATTTTCTACCAGTCGTTGATATCTTAAAATTTCTAGAGTTTCCTGTTTCTCAGTAATGGCTTCTTTATTGTTGATAACCACCGGTGTATCTAGAAGACGACATCCAAGTTTTCCAGTTTCTCTGAGTAGTTCAGTGACATATTTTCTTTGTGACATAAATAGAACTTTCCTTGACTGAGCAATTTCTATTCACAAAAAATATTTTAGCTTTCTCAAATCCTTTATGTCGAAGGCCTTTTGAAGTTGTATTTTTGCCAACAAATTGTCGGCTTTACTCATGTAGAATCCAAATTGTTCAAGAGCTTTGCTCAATTTGAAGTGCCATGTTCGAAGAGATTGTTTAAGTCTGTATGTCGATTTTCACAGCTTGCATACTGATGTAGACTTTTCTTGAGTCCATCCAAGAGGTAGCTTTGTATATACTTCTTCTTGTAAGTCTCCCTACAAAAAAGCATTTTTTATATCTAATTGAAATAGTGACCAATCATAATTGCAAGCGATCTAAAGCAATATTCAAACAATATTCATCTTCGCTACCTGGGCAAATGTCTCATCATAATCCAATATTTGTGTTTCAGCCTAGTCTTGTATCTTTCCACTGTTCAATAATTGTTGTATTTGATTTTATAAACCCATCTGCAGCCAACCACACGTTTTCCTTTAGGCAATTGAGTAATCTCTCATGTTTGATTTTTGTTTAAGGCATCAAACTCTTCCTGCATAGCTTTGATCCAAACAGGATTCTCTTTGGCCTCCTCATAAGATCTTGGTTCTATTTCTCTTTCTATGGTAACCAGAAAAACAGTGTTTTTCAAAAAAAAATAAAATTAAATGTCACACGATTTTCGCCAGGGTACATAACTGCCTTAAATGTCACATAATCTTTAAGTGCCTAGGAGCTTGAATGGTTCTTTGTGATCTTTTAGGCTCATTGACTTCAGTTTTGCCCCTTTCAACTTCATGAGCTCCCATGTTTTCGATCAAGGTCAGTACTTGAGCTTCTTCTAATGCATTATGATAACATTGGTTGCCAAAAATGACAACTAAATCATCATATATGCTAATGTTTGACAAAGTAGTCTCCCCCTGTCGTCTTTCTTGATGAAGGTAATTTTGAAATATGACACTGACTCATCAAATTTGACGTCTCTAGAGATACACATGCACTGGTCATAAGGGTTGTAGCATCTATATCCTTTTTTGTTCACTGAATATCCCATAAACACACACTTCTGAGCCTTGGGGCTAAGTTTGTCTCGTTCAGTTTTGTCGATCATAACATACACAATGCTTCCGAACAATTTCAAGTGATTGATATTGATCTTGCGTCCTGTAAGAATGTGAAGAGGTGATTTTCCTTTTAGTCTGCAGTTAGGAGTTCGGTTAGTTAGGTAACAAGCAGTTTTAATCGTCTCACTCTAAAACTGTTTTGGCATACAAGACTGAAAAAGTAAGGAACGTGTAATTTCAAGAATATGACGATTTTTCCTCTTGACTAGTCCGTTTTGTTGCAAAGTTTTTACATATGAATATTGATGCATCATGCCACTTTATATTAAAAAAAAAACTATTTATTAACAAACCCATTGTCGGCTCTCAGGATCTTAATACCAACATTGTATTGAGTTCGCACCATATTATAGTAAATCACAAATTTTTCAAAAACTTGATCTTTAGAATTGAGAAGATATAACCAAGTTACCTTAGAAAATTGATCAATAAATGATAAATAATATTTAAAACCATCAAGATGTTACTGGGGCAGAACCCCAAACATCAGCATGCACCAATTCAAACGGTTCACTAGCCACAGTTTCAGACAAACCAAAAGAAGGATTAGTCATTTTAGCATATTGGCAAATTTCACACACATGTAAATCAAAAGTTTCATGAGGAAAAATTATCGGCAAAATTCTACTGGATGGTTGGCCAAGTCGGCAATGCCATAAGTGAGAATCAAATCCCAAACTAACAGTCATAGCAACACTATTATTTTGATTAATCACATACACTCCATTCTCTTTTTTTTCTTCACCAATCATCATCTTCGTCACCCTGTCCTAAAAGATTAAATTGGTAGGAGAAAAAACTAACATTGCAATTTAGATAATGTGTAATCTTAGAAAGAGAGAGAAGATTGGATGCTAGATTAAGCATATAAAGAGTCCTAAAAACTTGTTTTTCCTACTCCAACAACTTTAATGGAGGTGTCATCCGCCTAACTGGAAACCTGAATTACAATTGGAAATTTTTTCATAAATAACTGATAAAATTGTAAATAATTGCATGAGTTTTTATAATAATTATAACACAAGCTAAACTAAAAAAAAAAATTAAGCTATACTTTAAAGAATAGTTTTTGAAATAATAAATGATATATTTAAGTCAATTTCTCAACAATTTCATGTCCGCCGCACACTCTACCTTTTGCCCTTCAATTGCATTTCAAAGAAACATGAAACTGTGGAGAGACCAACTCAGCTTGTCGATTCTGAAAAAGTCTTTATTTAATAGTGTATCCTTTAGTACTTGTTTGTGAATTATTTTACAATTTAAGTAGCAATACATGTACAATTATACATATAAAGTTGTTATTCATAACACATAAATTAAAATTTAGCGACTTTTATCAATTAATTTTCTAAATTTTAGTATCAGTGTTGCAATTGAGAGGAGGACCCATGAAATACATGTAGTATCAGATGTTGCACTAAACATTAAAAAATTATCATTAAAGACAATCAGCATATGAACACTAGCTATTGCTTGTGATGCAGCAATGATTTATGGTATTTTTCTATAATGGTTTTTTTATCTTTATACATTGAGCAAAATTTCAGACAGACAACATCATAAAGCTACATGTGTGAGACATCCATTCATTATGAATGGATGATTGGAATAATCCTATATATATATATATATATATATATATATATATATATATATATATATATATATATATATATGAAAATTGGGTTTTTATATAAACTGCATTATCTTGTAAATAACTTGACTTATGTTGTAAATTAACACTTTGGTCAAAACTAATGGCATTAGGGTTACACCTTCATCTAGCCAGTCTTAGAAAACTAGGTTTTATACAAATCAAGTTTTTTAATGAGTTCTGAAAATTTGATTTATTTATTTATTTTGAATGACACACTCAAAACTTTTTTTTTATGAATAACCTAAAAGAAATCCGGTTTTTCGCTCTCTTTTACAAAAACTAGATTTGGGTAAATTGAATTTTCGTCTAACTCAATTCTGATGACACCCAAATACTCTAAAAACCATACTGGGTGCTTGATTTTGGTTATCATCCATCACGCAAACACACATCAAACTTGTTTTGGACTGAAAGTCTTCTACGACCGTGAAAGTTTATGTACATCTAAATTTTGTCTCTAATTTATTTACTGGCGGTCCATCTGAGACCTAGCTGTTTTCTAGAAGGTCGTGCCCCTCACGTTTGTCTTCTTCAGCACCGGGAATCTGCCCTGCCCTTCACCTGCCTGTATGGCTCTTTTATTCTACAGGACGATTTTGTCCTTAGAAGCTAAAAAAAAACTGACGATAAATCGGACCGGGTCACTAAGCCGTGAAAAACAGGCAATTTTAGGTTAGGGTCTCGGCAAGCTCAAGTATTATTATGGTAGTTGGATAGGGTTAGGTTCAGTTTTGTAAATTAAAATGGCACGAATGGACCGAACTAAACGAATTTGACCTAAGTTTGATGACATGAAAAATGTTTAGCGTTCTTCACCCTATCTTAAAGTAAAAATAATGACTCGAACAAGTTTAATTTTGCGGATGTTTAATAGAAAAACTTATTTAGGAAGAAATTATTAGTGTATGACTTCTCTCTTATTTGAATGTATAGGAAATGTGCTTCAGTAACGTTTTTTGTTCGAAATGAAGAATGTCAATTAATTTAACAGACTTAGTTGGAACAACATTTTTATTTTCTTACTTTGATTTGTCAATTTCGGTTGAGGTTGTTAAAAGCAACACGGTAAGGGAAACTACTCTCTTCTTTCTTTCCCTCGGGTTTAAGATTGCTTCTGGACATAAGTGGTCTTATGATACACCATTCAACTTGAGTGGCATGCATGTCCTCATTGGTACTTAAGAAAAGTAATACCTATGAAAACTAAACTGATATGTTCATTGGTACTTAAGAAAAGTAATACCTATGAAAACTAAACTGAAGACATATCGTTAGGATGACACTCGGATCGACCAGACCAGTTGTACTATACCTCTTGGGGCTCAATAAAACAAAATGAAATGTTAAACTTGTCATGAGATGAGGTGTAGGCCTCAAAGATGTTGAAGCCTAAGCTTCAAGATCAAAGTAATGAACTGTATAAAAATAATGATGAAATAAAAAATGAAACAACCAAAGCCACATGTCCATAACTACACAACACAAAACCAAAAGAAGCTAATTTTCATAATTTTATAGGATAAAAAATTTTGAGACTCTTGTTGAAAAAACTCTTACATGTTTTGCTGGACATTTTTGTTTCTTAGAATGAGATTGCGACATAACTAAATTCATATTTGACAGATTCGATTTATTGATCTGGAGTTGTCGAAAGCAGAAAATTTAATTTATGGAGCCATGTCTTTGGCTTCCACCATGCATTTTCTTGAGCTAACTATAGATACATACACATGTTCATCTTCTTAATTTTGTAACCATTGAACAACAAGAACAACTTGTAACTATTTCATAAATGTATGTATCTCGAAAACAGAACAACTTGCAACTATTTTATAAATGCATGTCTCAAAAATTGGGGCAGATTTATAAAGCTATTGTGAAATGGTTTCATGAATTCGTCTCAATTTTTAGGGCACAGACAAAGGTAGGGTAAGTTGGACAAAGGTAGGGTAAGTTGTACCTGTGGAACTGTGAGAGAAAGATTGTTTTTCTTTGTATTCTTTATTTGTAATTGATTGTAGTTCAATAAGAAGAAGAAGGAGGCCTAACCCCCATGGATGGATACGGACATCTGCAACAGGAGCAATGTGTGGCCACACTAAAGGCAAATTTAAATTTATTTATTTATTTATGTATACCAATTACAAAGATCGCCAATATAGACAATAAATCTAGTAGATGAGTATTATCAGTGGTATAGATAACAACAAAATCCCGACTTTTATTCTCTTCTAGTAAGAAAAAGGGAACAATTTGTGGCCCCATCAAAGCCGAATCTACATATACCTACTTACCAATTAAGAAGGCTGCCAATATAGATAATAAACAGCCCGAATTCCTCTCCTCCTCCTCCTTCTCCTTTTTCCTCCTCAACGCCCTAATGCCACAATTTCTCCCTTCTCTGCTGCCCGTCCGCCCACAGACGAACGCGAACAAATTGGAAAGCTTTGGACGGACAGATTCTCACCTCAGCCGAGAAAGAAAGAGAGACACAGAGAGAGAAATAGAGAGAGAGAGAGGGCGAGAGAAAGAGTGCCTCGGCGAAGAAGGGTCGTCGTCCCCGGGAAGGGGTGAAGGAAGTAAGAAAGGAAGATGGAAGTCGACGTCCTCAGGCCGGTGAAAGTCGAAAGTCTCCGTCCTCCAGCAGCCTCCCCTCCCCCAAGAAAACGCCACCATCCTTGTTCAACTCCTGCGATGACGAAACTACCCCTCGCCTTTGCTTTTTCTCTAATTCAAATTACCTTTTTCTTTTTTGCTTTTAAAATATATTACGTTTTCTTTTATATAAAATAAGGCGCGGTTTCCGTTAGAGCATAGGTTAATATAGTTATTTTATATTAAACAAATACATAAAAACGACTAATAAACAAAAAAAAAAAGGTAAAATCGGATTTCGAAGATTCATAAGCTTCGCTTTATTGATTCAGTTCAAAAAATTAAACTTTGCTTTCCAAAAGGAAAAGGCTCTAGAATATGCATATAATAAATATTTATGAGAAATCAATTAAATAAAAACAACAAAGCACTTAACAAAGGGCGTTTTTTTAAGTGCACCTTGCCCATCATAATAATAGTCTGCACTTAATAATACCTACCTACATATACCTACTTCCATTTTCGTGTGTTGTAGCAGGATTTAAGTGCACCTTGCCCATCGATTATTATCAACCACTGGATGGTTGAATAGCCAGATGACATTGCGTTACTACTGCATCACGCCGTCAATCATTCACACTGCTTTCATTCGACTAGATCCAATCACCTATTTTAAATCCAATGACAAGCTTGTTCAAAAGATACACTTTTGTAGGCCTGCTATATATAATTCTCTTGTAAATATAACAAAAGCATATATTCTTGACATGATGTTCTCTTATGTTTTTAGATCTTGCAAATACGTGTATTTAGTTTCAAAAGCTAAGTGGAAAATTTGGAACTTGCAGGTGATTGGAGAGATGACAGATGTAAGGTGGTGGTGATGGAGGTGTTGAAATACATTTGTAGGATGGACAATAATGAACACTAAATTTATCCAGTAACAAAAAAATATATGTTTTAACATTGCTAACATGAGATACATGTTGTTGTAGCAAAGAAAAACCATAAAGTAGTAAATAATTCCCCCCCCCCCCCCCCCCGTTTGAACAAACCGAAGCAACAAGAACGAAGCCGGCAAAAATTCCGGAGATGGGCTTCTTGAGCCAATTCAGCCTTCTGAACGTCCTCTCTAGTTAAGCCCCTTACCTAGTACTATTATCCCCTTCTCCTCCTACCATTTTCCAGACAGCTTCCATTGCAGTAGGGCCGTTAGTAGGCCATCGAGCTCTTCGTTCAAGTTCTTCATGTTGATGAGCACGGTTTCCCAGAAATTGTTGGTTTCGAAGCTGAGCTCAGGGAAGCCTTTCGCAAAGCTGGAGAGGAATTTATCTTCCTCGATGACCGGCCAGGAGGTCGCATCATGTCACAGCTCCATAGTTTGCCGGTTGAAGTCATCGATGAGGGACACCGAACGGATGACGACGTTGACGGAAACACCCTGGACTGAGCGGCCAGATGCTGCCAGATTCCTCTATGGCTCTATTATCTTGAGGAAGCGGCAAAGCTCTTGGGAGAGATCATCATCGTCATTGTTGAGTGTAAGCCTAGAGCTGCTCTTGTGCCCCTTCTTTCCCATCTCTCTTTCCCTCTCTTTCACCCTGTTTACGTATGAACCCATTATGTGCGAACATGAAACTAGTTGGTGTCCCTTTTATAATTTCTTTTGGAGTGAGTTGCGTACAGCACTCTGTGCACGCATCCATTGGTGCATCCTCCTTCCATCCTTTTCTTTAACTATTTCATATGTCACACATGTAATAGCAATCGATGGCACAACCTGCAATATTAGAACAATAATTCAGCCAGCAAAAGTACTTTCCACATACAGACGACAAATAGATCTCTTGAAACAAGGGAGGCAAAATGCCTCCACATTCTTATTAACCGGCTGGTGGTACTGTTTGCTTCAAGAGATATCTATTTGTCATCTGTATGTGGAAAGTACTTTAGCCGGTTGAATTATTGTTCTAATATTGCAACTTGTGCCATCAATTGCTATTGCATTTGTGACATATGAGACAGTTAAAGGGTGGGAAGGAGGATGCACCAACTAAAGTTTGCTGCATGTAAAGAGGGTTGTACACAACTCACTCCGAAAGAAATTATAAATGGGACACCAACTAGTTTCATTTCGTGCATAATGGGTTCGGTGTCCCTCATTGATGACGATGTTGACGAAAACGCCCTGGACTGAGCGGCCAGATGCTACCAGATTCCTCTATGGCTCTATTATCTCGAGGAAGCGGCGAAGCTCTTGGGAGAGATCATCATCGTCATTGTCGAGTGTAAACCTAGAGCTGCTCACATGCCCCTTCTTTCTCATCTCTCTCTCCCTCTCTTTCACCATGTTTGCGTATGAACCCATTATGCGCGAACATGAAATTGGTTGGTGTCCCTTTTATAATTTCTTTCGGAGTGAGTTGCATACAGCACTCTATGCACGCATCCAACTTTAGTTGGTGCATCCTCCTTCCACCCTTTTCTTTAACTATCTCATATGTCACACATACAATAGCAATCGATGGCACGACCTGCAATATTAGAACAATAATTCAGCCGGCTAAAGTACTTTCCACATACATATGACAAATAGATATCTCTTGAAACAAGGGAGGCAAAATACCTCCACATTTACTAACTGGGTGGTGGTACTGTTTGTTTTAAGAGATCTATTTGTCATCTGTATGTGAAAAGTACTTTAGCCGGTTGAATTTTTGTTCTAATATTGCAGCTTGTGTCATCGATTGCTATTGCATTTGTGACATATGAGATAGTTAAAGGGTGGGAGGAGGATGCACCAACTAAAGTAGCTGCAACATGATGCGGCCTCCTGGCCGGTCATCGAGGAAGATAAATTCCTCTCCAGCCTTGCGAAAGGCTTCCTTGAGCTCAGCTTCGAACCCGACAATTTTTGGGAAACTGTGCCCACCAACATGAAGAACTTGAATGAAGAGCTTGGTGGCCTACTAGTGGCCCTACAGTGGAAGCCGTCTGGGCACCAGGAGGAGGAGAAGGAGATAATAGTACTAGATAAGCTATGGCGTTTTAGATGTACTGAACGCTTCAGCGAGCGGCTCCTGGAATCATTCCACAGCTGGTTGAAGCATCACGAAAACATCATGGAAAAGGTCCAGCAGAAGGGGGCTTCACTAGAGAGGAAGTTCAAAGGCTGAAATGGCTCAAGAAGGCCATCTCCACTATTTATACCGGCTTGATTCTTGTAGCTTCGGTTTGTTCAATTATCGTGGCCACGCTGCATGTTTCCTTGTGTCTAGAGTCTGTACAATCATTTGTTTTGTTGTATATTCCTTTTACTTATGTTAAGTCCTTGCCTACGCTTGTTTACTTGTAAGGGAGTACCCTCTCACCGGTCTAAGTGTCATGTATTGGGATTCTTTGTTTTGAGTGGTCGACATGAGAATACTGTAAGCAGCTTCGGTCATCCTGTAAGCAAAGTTGAGATTATCCTCATTTTCTTACCTTCCTCGTGATGTATAAGTTTACCAAGTTGAATACATTGCGAGTTTTCTTTATTCACAATCTTTGTTCTTTATGCACTTTGTTTTCCAAAACGCTCTTTGCGCCCCTTTCGGTGGTTTGAATGCTGACGGCAATTAGGTTCTTGTCGTGTCGCACGGACTGAAGGAGTCAGCCCGTGACACTGCATGTCAGCCCTGTATTTGCGAGCGTTGTTACAACAGCGACATCAGCAACGAGTTGCCAGCCGTTGGCCTTGTGGGTTAACAAGCTATGGATGGTAAAGTTGAATGAGTTGCACCAGGGAAAGGACCTTTGTACCATGTTGCAGCGTGTGGAGTGCAATAAAGCATGTGTGCTGCCTGACTGCCAGCCGATGTACTCATTGGTTTACCAGTTGAAAGAGGTGCTAGAGAGAGTGCACTCTAGTGAGGAGCGGCTTCAGATAAAGGAAAGCCTCCAGAACGAGTTATGCCTGGTGATCCGCTCTATTAACAAATCGATAAAGAAAGTCAAGTTGAGTAAGAACAACATCGAGGGCAGAAGGAACAAGTACTTGCATTGAATAAGGGAGGGTGTGTTGGTGAATCGGGCAGCGAAAGACAAAAACTTCTTATGCACCTTACATAAACTCTAATCCCAGTATCCCGACAGAATAATTTGGTCCTTATGAGTGGGACTTACTAGGCATCTGTTTACTGTTGCCTCAATTTAGTAATTTCTCTAGTGAGCATCTATTCAGACAAGATGAAAATTGGTGGGAACTATCAACATCATTTTACCTACAGAATTCAAGCCAAGAAATTAGCCACTTCCTTTTTAAAAAAACAATGAGTTCAACAGTGATCACAGACTTGAGTCCCTTTAAAAATAATGGCAGAAGCCTCTAGGTGTACCTCCACGTCCAGAGTTCTACCACCATGCATGCCTTGTACCTTCATATCGTGCAAAGAGTTATATCCGAAGAAATCATATTGTGAGTGCGTGCATGACTGCAGCCACTTACGTGAATTGTTTGATCAAGAGCCAATTACTAAGACGATTTTCAACTCCTTCTCTCCATATTACACAATGTCTGGAGACGAAGTTACAGAGATTTATTGTTGAGAAATGCATCACAGCCCGAGATGGTAGGTGGTACCGGGTCTGTGATGTACGGATGATTTATTTTTTAATAAACATTCTTTGTCCAAGATTATTATTTGGACATTTGAGACAAAGCCAAGAAACTTGCAAAGAAAAGGGCCAAGGTGACGTTATTAGCCACATCTCGGGGCTAATAGAACCAAGGCTGTTGTTAGGCGTTCCCGCCTTTCCATCTCCTCTAATCCTCACTTTCACCCTCTGGGTTTCGGAGGATCCTCTCAAGTCTCATCGATGGCGATGGTGAGCTCTCTCTCCCTCTCTCTTTCTCTTTGTGGTTCGGGATGGCGAGAGATTACTCTCAAGTGGAGGAGGATGAGAATTTGTTTTTCTTTAAACTTCACTGTGCAAGGGCAATATGCTGTTGGAATTAGGTTCTGCTCGAAACTCTTTCTCCCTCTTTGTTTTTTTCTAGAACCCTTGGGACAATGGTTTTGGCCAGTAGATTCCATGCAAAGACGAGATCGTCCCAATGTTATGTTGTTCTTCCTCTGCACTATCAACTATCGTGATTTCCGTTATTTTTTCTCCGAAGATTTAGGCTGTAAATATTGGAGGACGACTGGAGTTGATGTTTTCTTTTTCTTGTTCTTTTTCTTTTTTATTTTAATCGCATAAAAGGGGAAAAAGACTACAGCGTTTGGCATCTGCTCATTAAGGCTTTCTAACTCATGTTTTGTCCTTTCTAATCGGTCATCGTTCCTTCAAGTGATCGCATCTCCACTTTCCCTTGTTTACAAGAGCACCGAGGTTCAATTTCTTGAGGGGATTAAAAAATCGGGGGTATGATGAACTAACGGAGGGCCCATCATCCCGCCTGAGTTTACAATATTGAGAGGACATCAAGATCAAGAGGGTTCTAGGGCAAGAATGATGGACAATCTAGAGGGAAAACCTACTCAGCTTGGGCAACGAGATGCCTATGAGATCGTCGCTCCTGCTGAAAAAAGCAGTCAGTCCTTCAGCCAGGAAAGGATGTCCATGCATCCGTTTTGGACGGAACCGGGTGGCCTAGGTGATTTGATGCATATATATATTTGCTTGTGGGATTCTTTAGAGTCTATTTACAATGTGGGATGATCTTCTGATTTTGTCCTGGCTGTATATAGGTTAAAGTACAACTCAGGCTGAAGGACTTGATCTACGAACTGAGCTAGCACCATGTTGTGTTCCTAAATCAGGTGAGAAATAGTTGATTGTTCAATAATTGATGTTGTTTTATATAGCTGCTTTCTTCCAAAAAAAAAAAAAAAATCATTTCTTTTGTGATTGATTCGCTTGATGTATTGCTTATATGCTTGGTACATGATAACGTATATTGATATTTGCATCTGGTGAAAAGAAGATAATCCCCTTAGGTTAAAAATCCAATGGTAAAAACACTAAAGTTGTTGTTATGGAAATGCTTGTAAAAGTACTGCAATTCCATATTTCTTAGGTTAAAATCCGCTGGTAAATCATATTAAAGTTGCTACTAAAAATTCCTCATAGTTGTATGCAATTCCACGTTTGAGTTGAACCTCATATATGGTCAAAGAGTCTCAGTTTTGAAGGAGATAGTTTTGTGAAGTTTATACCTAAGAGCGCCATTGTATGGGTAACTAGTGATTGCTGAAAATGGACTCTTTGGTCCCTTTCCCAATTTATGTTTTTTTTTTTCTCCCTTAAGTACGAGATGCTCCAAAGCATCTTGGGTCCACAACCATGATTATAGATAGTTCAGACTTGAATAATCTAAATCTTTTCAAATCAAATTCGGTCAACATTGGGGCTCTCTAATTCTTCTTTTTGAACAGGGGCCACCCCCCTCGTGCTTATATGTTTCTCTGTTTAATTATGATACAACCAAAATATTCTAGCATTTGTTTTCTGATCAAGTTAGATGTATATTCTTATACCACTGTTCACACTTTTTTATGCATTTGTAACCATATGCAGTACAATGTTGATATAATAAAATTTTAAAATTGCATTTTATGGCAATTTATCTCCTAAGTATAGTCTTCTTACATTGACAGGGTATGTTCAGATCAGACTCCTTCTCTTGGGTGGTCCCAGAGCATCAAAGTTTCCTCCCAGTGCAATCTTTTGTTAATTTAGAAAAGAATGATGTTCCTAAACGCCGTTGTGATTTCAATTTTTTTTGGCGTTTAGTTATGAAGTACTTGGTCTCTTTTGTAGCCTTTGGTTACAACCAGCTAGTTTCTGTTTTTTGAAATGATTTCTCTTGTTATACATGAGTTAAAGATGCATTGCATTGTGATTCGGACGGATACTTATGCATATATTAAGAGTAACCACTTTTTGTACTGTTCCTGCTTTATTTGCTTCATTGTCATATTTTTAGGAAATAGGTTCATATGGCCCTAGAGTTTTGGTGCTTGACAACCTTAGCAAGACAAAAGCTTCAAGAACATAGTTCTCTTGATGAATCTTCACAATTGTCTAGAGAACATGGGCATTTGAAACTTCTAAAAAGTACAGATGAGAAGTAACAAGTAATAAAAAATATATATTTTACCTAATAACAAAGACTTTCATAGTTACTGTAGTCAGGTAAGTATGTAAAAGCATAAATGATGGAACAAAAAGCTTATCTAGAATGTAGAAAGAACTAAATAAGAAGTACCTGCAGTTACCTGAAGAATAAAGTCAAAGGGGAGTGTACCATGTAATTGATTTTTTACAAGGATCTTTTCTGCTCTATTATTTCATTTACTGTTGTGTCTTATGCAGAATAAGCAATCCAAATTTTAAAGATAATTTTTTATTTCAGCACGATTTTGATCTATGAGCTGACAGAGAGAAAAGGAGAGTTTGTTTTTGATAACCTGTTTGCTGAAAGCTTCTCTTTGGGCACCACCTTCTAATGCTTAAGAGAAGTTAGCAGGAACATTGCATTCTTGATCTCCTTCATACTGAGATGTGCATGTTCCTACATGAACCCCTTCAACTGCTTGAATCTGGCTTTGTCAAGGAAAAGTGAGGACCTGAGTTTCCTATTATTATGAGAAAACAGGGAATGAAAATATATGATTGGTGTACTGTTCATCCAGTGACTAATCATCTAAGCTTCAGTTCAAAATCTGAATTTCAGTCAGTTCTTTGAATTTATGTCTAACCTCTGTTCAATAGACCTTTTTTATCTAACTTCTGTCCAAACTTCAACATGTGAATTTATATGATCGGTTGTGTTATCAACAGGCACTTAGTGTAATATCTAATTTATGTAGCAGATATCATTGCATAGCAAATTGTTATTCTCAATCTTGCAATTGCAATCCATCTTTGCATCAAGTATTCCATGTTAGTCTTAAAAAAAAAAAACATAACTATGAACACTTTCTTAGGTGAAATGATATAAGCATCATTGGAAACAAGACACATTTTTGAAATTACACATGTTAAGGCAGGGATGAAAGCCATGTCTTGTGCATATGAAACTACTTAAGTAAATTATAAAACCAAGTTTTCCAAAAGCCAAGGGAGCTGAACATTGGTCATATATATATATATATATATATATATATATATATATATATATATATATATACTTTGTTATATATATGTCTTATTTATTTGTGTGTGTGTGTGTGTGTATATATATATATATGGCGGAAAGAGGGAGAGGTGTTAATTGTACAATGATTGTATTGTTGGTATTTATATACATTTTTTACAACACTAGCTATATAGATGTGACATATGTGATTGACAAACTTAAGAAAGAAAAGAAAACTTTTTTTGAAGTGTAGATAAAATTTTGTAATCCAATAAGTTCAAACCATTCATCTATAAATACTATTAGTTCATTTTGGTGTGCTATTAAATGTCCTCTTTCATGTCCTTGTTGTACATTAAGACTTTCTCTCAAGCGTCAATAGCATGGTGGTAAACCATTGTTAAGGGGAAACATTAACCCCTGTCCCTTGTATAGGTAGAATACACATTTCTGCCTTCCTTCTGAAAGTCATTCGAGAAGGAATTGACAGATTAGGAATATGAAGGCGAAAATATCCGTCTTGCTAGAGTTTGTGAAAGACGTAATAGGAATATGGAGGCAAACCATTTGCATAGCTACCTGTAACTGTAAGCTATGTCAGACAGGAAAGGGTACTGGTATGGGTATAAGTATGGAGCAATTTCAAAAAGCTTGTGTATAGGAGTACTGCCATACATATTTATAATTATGTATATATTCATATAATGAAAGGTAAGATTTTAAACAAACAAAACAACATATTCATGATTCAAAATTTATAGCAAACATACTAAAAATCCAAAATATATTGAACTTTGACCTAATTTTTGGATATAAAAGGCTTTGACTGAGTAAAAAATGGATGGATATGGTCCTAGATACGTGAACCGTACTAGTACTGTTCCGGTTTGGTGCGGGGACTGCACCATTTGATTAGTACCTGTGTGGCATAACCTGTAAGGTACAAATACTTGTGGCTGAGTTGATTAGCCTTACCATTTGGAGATAACTTATTATGTCTGTTTGCAATCTTCATTAATAGCAAATGATAAGTTGTTGGATTTGTTTCTTGATGATGAATTCATGTATGCATGGATTGGTTTCATCTGTTGTATCACCTTTGCTAAATGAGTTAAAAAGTGAAGCGCTAGTGTACCGTCTGTTATTTCTCAGTTTTACAGAGCTGAATTGTATTGAAACCGAAAAACTTTAATGGCATTCACATCTTCAATTTTTTGACGTTATTATGTTCTTTGCAACCTTTGTTCTTGCAGCTTATGGATATGGTCATTTCCTAGAACCGTGAATAGGAGTTGCCTCCCTGGACCTCACCTTACATCTCATGTCTTAAATTTATAGTCTTTGTTGAAAATGGGTCTGCTGTAACCGATATTTGCCTTCTACCTGGATATATCCTCCCTTCGACTGTTATTTAAATTAACAAAATTACATTTATTATTAAGCTGTAAGAAAATATGCATATGCTTATGCCTATGTCTGTTGATAGTTGTGAAATGCATCTCTTATTTTGAAACAAAGTAACAAACCACTCATCAGCTTACTATACTTCAGGGATCACGATTTCTATACAAGTACTATTTAAGGGTGAGGTCAACCTTTCTTCTCATTTTATTTGGTTTGAAGGGAAATGATGCTGGGTGGAGGATAGACCCTTGATGAAGCGTCATCGTCATTGTCGAGTGTAAACCTAAAGCTGCTTGCGTGCCCCTTCCTTCCCATCTCTTTCCCTCTCTTTCATCCTGTTTGCGTTTGAACCCATTATGCGCGAACATGAAACTGGTTGGTGTCCCGTCAACCTCGTCCTCCGTTCGGTGTCCCTCATCGATGACTTCAACTGGCAAGCTATGGAGCTGCAACATGATGTGGCCTCCTGGCCGGTTAGCGAGGAAGATAAATTCCTCTCCAGCCTTACGAAAGGCTCCCTTGAGCTCAGCTTCGAAACATACGATTTCTTGGAAACCTTACTCACCAACATCAAGAACTTGAACGAAGAGCTTGATGGCCTACTAGCCGCCCTACTGCAGTGGAAGCCGTCTCGGCACCGGGAGGAGGAGGAGGAGACAAGTACTAGGTAAGGGGCTTCACTAGAGAGGAAGTTCAGAAGGCTGAAATGGCTCAAGAAGGCCATCTCCACCATTTATGCCGGCTTCGTTCTTGTTGCTTCGGTTTGTTCAATTATCACGGCCGCGCTGCATGCCGGCCCTGTATTTGCGAGCATTGTTGCAGCAACGACATCAGCAACGAGTTGGCAGCCGTTGGCCTTTTGGGTGGACAAGCTATGGATGGTAAAGTTGAATGAGTTGCAGCAGGGGAATGACCTCTGTACCATGCTGCAGCCTGTGGAGTTCAATAAAGCATACATGCTGCGTGACTTACAGCCGGTGTACTCGTTGGTTTACTAGTTGAAAGAGGTGTTAGAGAACGTGCACTTTAGTGAGGAGCTGCTTCAAATGATTCCAGAACGAGTTATGCCTGGTGATCCGCTCCATTAACAAATCGATAAAGAAAGTCGAGTTGAGCAAGAACAACATCGAAGGCAGAAGGAACTTGAATTGAATAACGGAGGGCGTGTTGGTGAATCGGGCAGCGAAAGACAAACAGTTCTTATGCACCTTGCATGAACTCTGATCCCAGTATCCCGACAGAATAATTTGGTCCTACTCGTTATCAGTGGGACCTACTAAGCATCTGTTTGCTGTTGTAATAGTTGATTTCGTTGTATCAAGCTTACTTTGGCGCATCATCGCTGGCCCATCTTTCTTTTCACTGCTCCAAATCTGAATATCTTGGCAAAGGTTAATTGTTCTCTCTCTCTCTCTCTCTCTCTCTCTCTCTCTCTCTCTCTCTCTCTCTCACACACAAAACAATTAGTAAGATATGGTTCAAGTAAGGTGTGGCGTGTGGCTCAATTAAAATAAGTTTGAACGTTGAAGAAGAATGCAAGGCAACTGTGAAATTGACGCCTCAATTGTGTAATTTTTCTAGTGAGAATCTATTCAGACAAGATGAAAACTGATGGGAACTATCAACATCATTTCACCTGCAGAAGCCTCTAGGTGTACCTCCACGTCCAGAGTTCTACCACCATGCAGGGCTTGTAACTTCATATCGTGCAAAGAGTTAGTTTTTTGTCCGAAGGAATCATATTGTGAGTGCTTGCATGACTGCAGCCATTTAGCTTGAATTGTTTGATCAAGGGCCAGTTAATAAGATGTTTACCAACTCCCTCTCTCCACATTACACAAAGGCTTGAGACTAAGTAACAGAGATTTATTGTTGAGAAAGACATCACATACAAAATGGAATGTAAAACGAAAAAATAAAAAACAAGTATTAGACTTAATATCCCCGTTCATATTTAAACTTTTTGTATATTACAAAGAAATAAACACATGCTCTGCCCCGTCTAGCACAAGCGAACTTCATAGAAAAGAATTGCCCATAAACATTTTCTCTAGGCTCATAACAGTCATAGACCACTGTCAACCTATAGCGAAATAATCCTGAAAAATCGCTCTAGATTATACATTTTCCGATCTCATATTAGGATTTCTCACGCCTCATCTATAGTTGCCAAAACCATTTGCTGCCGCACTTAGAGGCAGATCTTTACATACCAATTCTGAAGGTTGCAGATATAGATAATAAATCTCACACGTAATTAATATTGCTCGCTATAGATAGCAATAAAATCGCAAAATATCATCAGATGTTCTCCATTTTCATCTCTTCTAGCACTATATAAGTGAGCCTTGTCCGTTGGACATTATCAACCGCCTCTAGGGGCAGAGCCGCAGTGCGGGTTGCATGTAGGCAATTGCGATTGCTTACATGGTTCTCAAAAAACTTTTTATTTTTATATTGGCATTTTGGAATAATTTTCATAGTTTATATATTAATGCCTCTTAAAAATTTTAGAAATTCATACCTTTAACCAAACTTTCCTGATGCGCCCCTAACGGCCTCATGGTTGCCCACTGGTCAATACAAGGGCGGAGCCAAGGTAGGGCCAGCATGGAACCTGACTTACCTCAATTTTTTTTTTATTTACATGTAAATTGTAGAAAATTTTATTTGTTCTATATTAAAAATTTTGAAAAACGATATTTCGACCCTAGTCAAAATTTAGAAACTTTAATTCGGTGTACCTAATGGAAAAATTTTGGCTTCGGCCTGCATCAATAGTAGGATTGCTGCCAGTCAGTCACGAGTCCTTCACGCTATTTTCACAGTACTGGATTCAACGACCTATTTTAAGGTACTTCACGCTATTTTCACAGTACTTGATTCAACAACCTATTTTAAGGTACTTCACTTTATTTGCACAACCTTGATCTAAAGGTACATTTTTCTAAACACCCTTTGAATTTGTAGTTGATATATTATCTAGCAACTTCCTTTTCAGTAGCAAACATATTTCTTTGATGTAGTCCTCTATTTGGACC
>JAANDH010001131.1:0-34625 GCA_011799765.1 Nymphaea thermarum
AGGCTGGACTTCAACTTGGTGCAGACAATCCACCAAAGGGAGCTGAGGGAGTTATCCGGGTACAATTCATTCTTACACTTTTTGCCTAAATAACTTGGTTAATAGTTGATAATAATGCAACAACTAATGTTCTGCTATGTATATATGTACGTTACATTGTTGTTGGTTTGCATCATTGGGTCCGCTAATAATCAACCATGAGTCCTTTGTTTTGGTTGTTTGTAGGTGGTGGAGGGACTTGGGCTTGGGCGAGCATATTAGCTTCGCCAGAGATAGGCTGGTGGAGAGCTACTTCATGGCGGTGGGTAAGATGTATATATATATATATATATATAGTTAACAAAAAACCCTCATAAACATCTATAGTGCATTTATGTTTTTGTTAACTGTTATGTTGACCTATCTAGTGGACATATCTAGTTAACAAAAAACCCTCATAAACATCTATAAATACTGTTGATTGCTGACTATTAAGTGGTCCGTCACATATTAGCTCAAACTCAACTAAATTATTATCTAACTTGAGCTCAAACATAGTAGAAAATTGGAGCCCAAATTTAGTTCACTTTAAACCTGAAACAAGTTTTTTGAGAACAATTACATCTACTGCCTTTTCCCCAATTTTTAATCCTTTTTTTATGGTCAGCCCAAGTCAAGAATAATAATTGAGAAGAGAAAAATTATATATGTAAATAAATAGCCTATGCTTGTCGGACTGATCTTTTATGGCATCTATACACAATTTGATTTTGTTTGTCCATTCTTTTGAGTTCTAATCCAAGTGGCCATGTTCTATTTATGGTTGGATCATAGTGCTTGTAAGCATAAGCAAAATTACAGGTTATTAAGAAATTGGATGAAAAAAGAGGAAAACAATAGTGCGTAAAGTTAGAATTGTCCTGCATTACAAAAATTTTGGTGATTCTGTAGGAATTGCATCATATTTTAACCTTAAAATGCATGCAGTCATATATGAAAGTAAAGTTGCTTAGTTATTCTATGTGTCAAGATGATGGGGTCCAAGTTGCACTAAAATCACAACAAAATGTGCAATTTACAAGTGTTTTGGTGGTTTGGATCTATTTTGGGGCAAATCTAGATCTAGAAGGGCCCAAATTGAATATGGTTCTTGCATCAAATCAAGACTCTTTCCCATATCCTAAACAAGATGCAAAGTAGGAACAAGTGCAAAATTTTAGAAATGCAACAAAGTGACATCAACCATGTTTACGTAATTTTAGGGTTTTTTGAGGTATTTTGCAAGTTATATAAATTGGGATCACCTACAGAGTGAATTTTAACAAGTTTCTACATATAAAATCTTTGATTTGGTAGTGTTGGAGATTGTCCAAGCTCTAGGATTCTTCTTGTCGGGTTTGTTTTGTGTTTTTCTTTGGGTGCTAAGTGCATTCCTTGGGCACCTTTTCGTCCCTTTTCTTCACCTAACATTTTTCAAGTGTTTGTTCCCCCTATAATCCATGTTTAGTACTTTCTCCCCCTTTTTTTGGGTGCCTTTGTCTTTCATTGCTAGCTTTTGTAGGGCAGCATGTTGGATGGAGTTATCCAATTGCCAGTGTTTGTTGGTGCTCTATAATGGAAGTTGGGGTTTGGCAACATGTTTAGCATTTGTCGAACAATATCTTCTTTCTTTTACCTTTTGACTAAGAATATCTTCTTTCTTTTACCTTTTGACTAAGAATATCTTCTTTCTTCTACCTTTCCTTTCTCCCCAACCCCCAATTTTATTGAAGTTGTACCTTAGAGTCTTGAAAGCAATTCTAGGGTGTAAGGAATAAGGCTGTCTCTCACTCATGAGATCAAGAAGAAGAGACGAAAAGAAAGAAAAATTCACAAAGATTTACATGGTTTAGAGGAAACCAAAGTTATTCTATGTCGACAACTGCATGGAGTTATTTTCATTATCCCAAAGAAAAAAATATAAGAGATCTCAGCTCCAACCTTATGGGCAAGGATTGCATCTCCTCACCAACTTACCTTGCAATGTTGGGTTTGTGAAAATTATGGAAGCCTATTAAATTGGGATCAAGATCCACTTTCAGCAAACATCCACTTGGAGACTGATTTCCAAGCCAACAACAAATTTCTCTATCCAACTCTTTTAAGAGATTCTTCAACCAAATCATTTTTTACTTGCTTCTATGATGACAACATACTATGCTTCAGTGGTAGACAATGCCATAATCTTCTAAGGTTGAGACTCCAACTCAAGCCTGTACCACAAAAGAATTTTTTAACTATCAATGTCACCACCTAAAACAAGTGTCATACTCCCTTCATGTACCTCAGGATCCATTTAACATCTTCCAACGCTTCTTTCCTAAATCAAACATGTATCTGCTCACTTCTCCCACTTCATGTGTATCATTTGATCTGGTGTGAACTTTAACATACATTAAAGTATCTATGGAAATGCATAAGGGACCTTGGAAATGATTCCATGCTTCTCTTATGTCTTAGCTGGCAACTCCTTTGAAAATTTATAGGGGCTTGCCAAATGGGTGCTAGCAGTTTTTGCATCCTGCATCTTAAACACACACAAGATCTTCTCAACATAATTTTCTTGTGACAACTTTAAAGTACATGTTTTCTTATCATTTATTAATATTGTCTTAAAGATTTGTTTTGCAACACCTAATAGTCTTTCATGACAAACTCATGTCATAGTTGTTGGTTCAAGTAAGTTCCATAGTCACAAAAAATGTGTTATTTTTGAAAAAAATACAAAAAAATGTGGGAAATTAAATGCCGTTTAGAACTTTTAAAAAACACATTTTTTGAAAAAATTAAAACAAAAAAATGCATTTTAGTGTTTTTTTTCGCATTTTTTTCACTTTTTCATTTTTTATTTTTTTAATGCCAAACAAAATCTTTTTTATTTTCTATTTTATTTTTTATTTGCTGCAAATATACTTATCATTTGATGTTTTTTTTATTAGTTTCTCACTTATTTTATTTTTTCCCATTTTTATATTTTTAAAATTTTTAAAAAATTACCATATTTTTCCTTTTTTTCAAGCTCATCGTCTTATACATGAGAAAAACCTTGCCGTTTAAAACTCCGACACGATATTTGTGACTATGTTTTATGTCAATGATATGCTTATTTCATGATCCAATTTACAATATATATCAATATGTTGATATTGATATATATTGTAAATTGGATCATGAAATAAGCATATCATTGACATAAAATAGTAAAATAATATAACAACTATCAAAATTTTTTAAAGTAAACAACAATGATCCATATCACATCTCTTAATATCACTTCTTCCTAAAAAATTATTGAAATTATTGTACTATTGCCTTAGTGTTTGTTTCAAACTATGGAGACTTCTTTAGCTTGCATATAACACTTCATTTCCCAAACATCTAACAGCCTTCTGGTTACCTCTATAGATGTCTTCCTACAGGTCCCTATGAAGACAGTTGCTTTGACATCTAACTACCTTAAATGTATATGTTCAGCTGCCATCAAGCTCACACCAGCCTAATTATAGGCAATTTAACAACCGGTAATAAAATTTCACTATAGTCAACACCTTTCTTCTGTTGGAAGCCTTTCACCACTAGTCTTGCATTGTATAGTTTGTTTCCATCAATTTCTTTCATGATTTGATAGATCCAATTATTGTGCAATACTCTTTTCTAGGTGGTAGCTCACTTAACACCTTTGGTTCGTATGCAGGATCATATTTATCTCCCATTGAACAAAATCTTTTACCTCCAATTAGGACAAAATTGACTGTGAAAGTTGGTCTAGGGTTTCTATTTTTGGAAAATAGGTTGCACTTGACATGGTTTGCACTAATTATGATTTTTCATGCATCATTTTATTGTGTATCTGACTCTTCCCCAATTAAATTCACATGATTTTTAGTTATTTCATAATCATATGTTTAGGGGCATTTAGATGATATATGACATTATAGATCCATATGTAGGGTATTTTAGGAATCAGGAGAATTTATCATGTTCTCTAATGTTTGCCTTTTGTGGGAACTATCTAGCTCGAGTTTCTTAATGGCAAATCTTTCTAACTTTCTGTTAGATGTTTTAGATGAGATAACATCATAATTTTTATTGATTTGTTCTCCATTTTACTTTAATGGTTAAGTAACTTAAGTAGGAAGGTAATTTTAGAGATAATCTTGAGAGATTCGGATTTGTATGGGATGAAACTGTAATTTCCTTAACAAAACTTGAGCTTTAGAGACGAAAACAAATTTAGACATGTGTTGTGACATTTACTCATATGCATTTAATTGAAATTGAAATTTTATTTTGTTTTATCACTTTTGAGAAAACAATAATCGAGAATTCATATAGGTTTATTCAAGGATATATGGTAAAATACATGTCAAACAGGATTAATTCAGTTGAATTTCGCATGCACTAGTATTTGTTAAACCTATATTAACCACTGGAATGTGAACATTAATTTAAGTTAATCTTACAAAATTAGGGTTTTGAATCTAGTATATTAGAGTTTTGTAGAGTCTCGTATAATGTCGTCCTTTTTAGGGGCATCCTCGTCCATTTTCTCTCAGACAATTACGAGTTGGTGAGTGTTATCTACGGCCTTTCAAGGTAAAATTAGGATAAAAAGCTTAAATGCCCAGTAAACCTGAAGTAATTACATTGTTTGGAGCCTAGGGATGGTGTCCGTATTCGTTTGGTTAGAAACTCATTCATGCATGCACAGTTCATATCTTCGTTTCGTGCAGTAGTTTACATTCCACGCAGTATACAGTTTAGGGTTTCTAGAAGCCATTTGAAGAATTTTCCTAAGTGATGACTTAACGGATTGAGCATGAGGCAGAGGCTGAGTCTTGATTCTTGCATGGCAATGGAACCAGCTGCTTGGGTGCATAGAGGTTAAGGTTCGACTTTCTAGAATTTGTTCGACGGAACCAACGGCGTCGGGCACTAGGGGTTATGAGTCAATTTATTATTAGTATTTGCTTCACTCAATTATCTTTATTTTGTTATCATACTAAATTAGTGCATGCATGTTAGACACTAGGCCTTGTTTTCTCATATTTTAATTTTTCATGTATTGCTTTCAAATTTTAGTGCTTTCTTTAGAAGTCGTGCGTTCTAGTAAGGTTTCACGTTGAGTTGCGTATTTAATAGGATTTATCTTTATACACGAGCACTAGTTAGCGTAATCTTGTTAGGGTTTCATGGAAATTAGATTTATATACATCATAATCATGCTTTTTAGTTGATATCTTGCTTATGATTGATTGTTTTGAAACTCGTTAGTTCTTTAGAAGCCATTAGGGTCGTCCTAAGCGTTTGTTTTCAATATTTTGTTGAAATATTGCTTGTATTGAAGACTATTAAGATTGCAAAGAAACAGATTTCTCAGCCCATGCCTTATCAGCTCCTTTGGCTCCTTTTCCAGCCTAATGGTCATATCAAAATAATTATACAGAACACTTTTCTTTGCATCACCTACATAGCAATGCTGGACTAAGAATTTGAACTAAACCACAACAATCAAAAAGAGCAACAAAATCTCTCTCACTGAGAATATGTTGCTTATAAGATGAAAATCTGAGAATATGTTGCTTATAAGATGAAAATCATCAGTATATCCCATGATCTACAGTGGTGACTACGGATTAATTCCACCACAATTTCTTAAATACAAATTTACAAATAATTTGACGTGTCATCTGAGAAATGAATACAAAGATTTTAAAGAAACGCATAATGCAAATTGCAAAGGGACACCTTCGACAGACTTTCCTTCTTGATCCACCCCAAACCCCAGAACTTTTTTTTTTTCGAAAAGAAGCTACCATTATTGGTTATGGATGGGGCACATAATATATAAGCTGTTTGTAAAATAAAATTCATGTATTAATGTTGGTTATGGGGCCTTTGAACCAATGTCTTGCACTGAGAATCCAAGATGATACAGTGACAAAGACAACGCCACCCACAGCAACTGGTGTGTAATTCAGAGTATCCTTGGTAATTGGATAGGCAACTGGAAGCGAGAAAAGAACAGCTATCGTGGCAACCCAGAGGACGGCAACCCAACCAACAAAAATGCTGTACTTGCCCAAGTTGAATGGGCCCGGAACGAATGACCTCCGAGCTAGTGTCACTCTGAAAAATATTGGAAGTGCATATGCTATGTAGAGCCCAATTGTGGCAATTGACACCATTGCTTGGAAGGCGACGAGGCTACCTAGAGACTGCAAACACAAAAACAGCGTGTTATTATTACATGTTATGCGTGAGACTGTAAGGCCCCACAGAAGCCTGTGTGACCTTCCACATATTGTTGCCCTCAGGTCCAAAAATACGTTATTAACTTCAGACATTTTTTTTGCAAAATCATCCATGAAATCTGCTTTATCTTGCCCTCAAATTCAGGAACTCCAGGGAGATCACCGAGTTGGCAAACCGTGAATGTGTTTCTAGTCCACGTAGAAGACAGCACACTTCAAAAGTTTTGAGCACATTTCATTTCTTCCAAAGAGAAACATATTTCATTTCCATACAAGTTTAATTTGCAAAGTGACCTTTGTAGAACGATAACGTTGTAGAATTCCTGAACACACGTGACGACTGAGCTCCACAAGGACGATGGACAACAGCCAATAAAGGTTGTCAACTCAACGTGAAGCTGGGAAACTACCATGTTTCCCATTTCCACAATATTGTAGAACAAGGAGTGCCACAACTTCTATTCCTTGGTACAACTTGCAAAGAGGGGATAAAAAAAATAGAAGTATTTCCCTTCTCAGGACATTCTCCAATCTCCACCAAGGTGGGATAAAGAATAGTCTGCAGGTTGAGAGCCTTCTCTTCCATTTACCAAACACAAGCTTTGACTTATGAAATGGAACCAGATAAGATATTGAACAAGTAAATATCCTGCTGGAAATCTGATCTAAACATGAACTGACTCATATTATATCAGTCCTTTCCTTTTTCTCATTTTCCTTGGCAAATTTAACCTTACCTAATGGTGAAGAACAATATAAATATGCTCTATAAAACAACTAATGGAAAAAAATTGCAGGCGACTTAAGATGAGGTTTTGTTCATCAGGAGTAGATCTTTTATTTTCTTATTTATTATTTTGCTTTTTCAAGACCACTAGATTATCTGCCTCCAGATTCTTTTTCTTTGATAGGCACAAAATTCTTTATCTTAGACTGATATGTAGCTAGAAGTGCCAGGTAGGCGGAGATAGCAGACCCTCAGAAAGGCCTAGTGTGGGTTAGGTGGAAACTAGGTGAAGCCTAGATGATCCTATAAAGAGAAAAGGGGAAAAAGCTGAAAGAGGGAACAAGGAAGTAGAGCAAAAGGGATAAAATGGGCGCTTTTAAAAAAAAAACACCATCTCTAAATTTTTTTGGAGAAAAGATAATTTTTTTGTTTGAACTGCCTAGATGTCTAGGGCTCTGGGCTATCATCCTCAGCATAGGCTGATGCCCACAAATAATTCTAACCGCTAATGTCCGGAGGAGAGAAATTTTAGGGTCCGTTTTGGAAGCAGTAAATGAGAGGCACGATGAGGGTGAAGATGCACATTTTCAACTGCTTTTAAATTATTTTAATGACAAATCAACTCTCATCTCCATCTCAACCCACTGCACCTCCTTTCCCAGTCATTCCAACTCTAGTTCTCAAACATAGCCTTATATAGTCATAAATGTAACTTCCTTTGATTATGTTGGATAAGGAACTGGACATATAGCTAGGTAACATCAAGATAACTATTAATCACGTGACATATAGCTAGGTAACATCAAGATAACTATTAATCACGTCATTGACAGAAAAATTTCTTGTTCATATACATAAGGTACTTAGAAATATTATGATTCTATTGTGGGTTGACACCATACTAGACAACAGTAGTGAATGTTATTTTAAAGAACCAACCAGAGTACTGGTGTTCAAGTACTAGTGTTCAATGACTTACATCAACTAACTTGTATAAGATACATATGTTCAAATTAAGATTCCGTTACTACTAGAGTTTCGTAAGGCACTCTTAACACCTCATGCATAGTTGCAGTTTTAAGGTTAGGATGAAATATTTTCAAAAAGAGGGTACCCAGAGTATGTCTAGTTGCCCATGGCACTGGACAACAGGCTTCCTGTTAGTAGATAAAACAAAAAACAAAATTCAGTGGATCGATTCATCCAATTCAGAAGCCATTCTGAAGGTGCACCCAGTAGCCATTCCATGTCTACTTGTGTCAAGATGGGTACGACATCCAAATTGACGTCACCATATTTTGTAGAAAAAGCATGAAAAAAAGAGTTAATAAACTTGAAACCAACATTGTGACAAAATGAAAATGGAAAAAAAGAAATGCTTTGGACACAAAACTGGAAACTAAATTTTACATAAAATGGAAAGAAAATAAGTTTGAAGCTTTATTTTCGCATGTGGAGAAGAAAAAGGGCGCCCCCGGGCACGGGGGTGGGGGAGTGGTGGTGGTGGGGTGGGCACGTGGTTGAGGGGGAATATATGAAAACTCAAAATTTGGTGGTCTAACAAAAGCACGTCTATGTTTGGATTTCTTCATTTAACTGCCTAACTAACACCTGGAACAGGCAACCAAATTACAGAAATTCAAACTTAATTGTATTATTTGTCATCCAACAAAAGTTAAGTGTGCTTTTGTTACATTCGTGGTTAGTAGATGCCAGGATGCTTTTCCTTCAGGTAGAAGCATCCAAGACAATATCCAACTGGCCAATGAAGTGCTTATAGTGTTTCCTATGCCAAAACCAGGACCTAAGCAAGGCATACAGCAAAGTGAACTCGAAAATTCATTCAAAAATACTCTTCCCCATCCTGGTTCGGCCATGTTATAACTTGACTGCCCACTGCTACTTTTGTAACGCTCGTTTTGTTTGGGCAGATCGGGTCGGATTGGGACCCAGACCCGGACCAATCTTCACGCGCGTAAGGAGCACGACGCCTTTTCTTCTCTGCCTTCCTCTCGGTCTCCCTTTCTGTTACCTCTCTTACTGCAAGCAATCGCCCAACGCAGAGAAGAGGAAGACAGAGGTTGGTGCGTCGGCGACAGAAGTGAACGGCCGCGGCGGCGGTGTTCAGGTGAGCCATCGGTCTCTCCTTCTGTCTCTTCTTTCTTCTTCTCCTCCTCCCTCTCTCGTTGCTTTCTGTCGACTCCCCTTTTGTCCCTTGCTTTTCTTTGTCATCTCCTCTAATTCAAGCTCCCTCTCGACAGTTCTCATGTCCCTTCACTCACCCTCACATTTTCTTCACCCTTCTCACACTCTCTCACCCCGACTGCCGTTTTCCCCTTTTTGTCTGAACCCTCCCTTTCTCGTTGTCTCCCCTCTCTGTCAGTGCCCCTTTATCTCATTCGTTTCAGCTTCCCACACCACTACCGTGGGCCTCTCCTAATGGCAGATTCTGTTTTGAACTCCCTTTGGTCGATTTTTTACTCTTTTATGGCCTTTTGGTCAACTTGCAGCTTGGGTTGGTGGAGGCGGCAGTGAGAGATTTTGGCTGTTTGAAGATCACTTGAACCGTGAGGTGGCTGCCGGAAGGATTGCAGCAGGCTAGACTTTTGAATTTGGGGCGAGCAAGGCCTAATCGAGCCTAGATGATTGATTATTGTCTATTTGAACACATATAATTATTGTTTGAGCATGCTAGAAGGTAGAATTGATGATTTGGGATGCATGTTAGCGACTTTGCTTTTTGGAGAAAGTTTAGGATTATGTGGAAAAGCGATGATTCATGTCTATATTGTTCTTTTAAGTATGAAGGGTTGATTTTCAAAGCAACAGGGAAGCATGGTAGAGATTGTGATGTTGTAGTAGTAAAGGACTGTCTTTGTGAACGCTTGGGAGCGCCTTCGTCAACGTGGGTAGTATGTGTGGGAAGGAAAAGGGTGTACATGTTGGGAAGACACCTTCACTAAGGAAGCAAGAGAGAAATGGATTAGTGATCGATTCAAATCGATAGTGTGAAGCTTAAGCCTTTGGTGGTAACCTCTAGGGCAGAGATGAGACCCTTTTGAGGGCTTTGTGGGTCGACACTACCCGTCAATAGCCTCTTGAGGCAATAGCGTGCCTCAATGATTTTGTTTTATATTTGTTTTGATTGTGAATATAAACCAGTACAGAGTTTAGTCATTTACCACTTGTGTGTGTTTGCAGGTACACTGGGCACGTCCCATCGACCTTGAGCGATCAGTTTCGAAGCTCGAGGCATTTTGAAGTTTTTTGGTGCGCGCGCGAGTAGTATGGCGGCATTCCAGGCAAATCTCTGCCTGGGGCAAATGTGTGAATGTGTGTTCATAGGGTGTGAATGTGTGTTTATAGGATCATGGGATCCTAGGATTGTGATGTGAATTGATTGATTGTTTTGTGAATGAATATATGTATGCTTGCACATGATTTGATATATGATACGATTTGTTTTGAAAGACTATTAGAAGTTAATTTTGAAAATGCTGCTAGAATTGATAACTGTTTAAGACAGATGAGGTGGGGTATCGAGTCACGTGTCTCTTCGACCCCACTTGTGCATTAGAAAGCATCCTAGAATGATAACTGCATAGGAAATGGATCCATACTGTTCTGGCCCTTCTGGGCCACCACGGAGGTTGTCTCTCGGTTATAGGCCGCCTGCGGTGTGCACGTGCCTGTGTTGCACCCACAGGAACTGTTAATTCACTAAAGTTAATGAAAATGCAATGTATATGATTGAATGTATGGGATTGATGTGCATATGAATGTTGGGCTTATGAGTACAAATGAAATGTTTAAGCATTCCTTGCATGTGATTGAAATTGTGTTATTGTAGTCACTGAATGGCCTCTGCATGTCGTGCCCTGACACGATATGATGATAGATAGTTTTGACGTTTGTTCTCATATTTGAGCCCTACCTATGAGGGTTTGGTATTTTCCTGGTCTGTTGTCATACTGCGAAGGTTAAGCCTTCAGTTGTTTCTTTTTCAAGTTTTGACGGACCCGCCGTAGCAGGTTAAGCAGATGGCTTCACTCACGTCCTACTGGAGAGGTTTTGGGTTTTTTTTTTGTAGTGTCGGCGCGTCTTGATTTGCTTGTATTGATGTCTTATTTTTGTTAGACATTAATGATATGGTTTGGGACATTTTTGTCATACACATAGATGTGATTTTATATGAATCAAAATTGTTATATAAATGAAAGGTTGTCTCATTGTTTTGAATAGCATGGCTCCCTCTTTTGAATTGTTGTCTAATAGCAGCTCGATGTTTGATGTTTAAAAAAAAAATGTTTGAGTGTCAAAAGGTCGGGGTGTGACAACTTTTCTCACCATTGATGAAATAACTCATGAGTTTTTCCAGTTCTCTAGGACTCGGCTAGGGAGGTCCTCTCTCTCTCTCTCATCCACTGCATAGAAATCACAGAGATAATTGAATACATGTAACCCTTATCAGCAAGAAGAGACTCATCCCTCAAAACAAGGGATGTAACATTGCCCTATCAATATCCTTTTTGTTGATGACATTATCATCAATTATAGAGCATCTTTTGTTAAACTATAAATCTTTCACCAGCACGTTGAAGAGGAGTCTCTTCGGATTCCACATCCTTGTAAAATGTGTTCAGATAATTAATGTCCTTGTAACATGTGAAGAGCCTCCTAGGATTCTATGTTGTAGTTCATATCCTTGTAATATGTGAAGTCTCCTAGGATTCTACATTGTAGTTAATATCTTTATAATATATAATATGTGAAGTCTCCTAGGATTCTATGATGTAATTAATGTCCTTGTAGCTTGTAAAATCTCCTAGGATTCTATGATAGGAGACTCTTAGAATTCTGAAAATGGGATTATAAATAGAGGCCGTGCAAACCATTTTGGCCACGGCTTCTTCTCCGCAGCTTCTTGTTTTCATTCTCTTTCTCTCTCTATCTTCCTGCCTGAGTACTGTTTTCTTATTTCAAATATTGGTGCTACATTTCTATCATGGTATCAGAGCACTAGGTTACATTATCTCTACCTAACGAAATGCCCAAACAGATCTGATCTGGTTAGAACTCTTTTCTCATCTTGTCTCTATCCTAAATTTACTTTTCTCTTGCATAATTCTAGTTCCCCTTTCGTCTTGCTTACCTAAGGACACATCTTGTTATATCGTGTCTTCTTTTCCTCTCATTTTCTACTTGTATACCCTTCCTTTCTGCTATCATGGAAAACCTTTCGCATTTTAGCATGTCCTCAAGTTTTCTTCCTCACCTTATTACCAAAAAACTCAACCATGAGAATTATCTGATCAGGAAAAGGCAAATCATGCCTTTCATAAGAAGTCAAGGCCTCTTTGGACATCTCGATGGTTCAACAAAGGCTCCACCAATATCCATTTTGCAGGAAATAAAAAATGAGGCAGGAGAAGTTATTGTTGTTCATGAAGTCAGCAACCCTGAACATGTTGTGTGGATGAGACGTGACCAAAGTTTGGTTGCGTATATTTTGTCTACTCTATCTCAACAAGTGTTACTTTCAGTTTTTGATGACTGTACTGCAGAAGAATTATGGGAAACCCTTGCTGATACCTTTTCCCAAATATCAGAAGTTCGAATTATACTAAAAGAAAAAATTTCAGAATTTGAGCAAAGGTTCAACGTCTATCATGGATTATTTGGAGCGTATTAAGGCCATCGTAAACCAACTTGCTGCCTTAGGGAATAACATTTCTGATAAGAAAAAGGTACAGCAAACCTTGAATGGACTTGGGCATGATTATCATGCTTTTATTACAGCTCTTGAGGTCCTACCTGTTCTGCCTTCCTTCAACGAACTACAAGGTAAACTTCTCCAACACGAAATAAATATGAAAAGAGTCATTGAAAGGACTGATCAAGGGAACTCCCAAAATGTGTTGGTTATGAATGTAAAGTTTGGTAAGAGCCATGGGAACTCCAATCATGGTGGTCGTGGCATTCTACCAACACCACATAACCAAGGTATGTCTCCTTTAGATACTTCAAGAAAAATATCAATTTGTTTTCAATGCAACAAGAAAGGGCACATGAAGGCACAATGCTGGTTTAATCCTCACAATAAAAACAAAGGGGTAAGACATGATTATAAACAAGGAGGACAAAGTTCTAAATCCACCACCGAAGATATGCAGCAGCTATTGATGACCGCATTTTCAAAGATGACTATAAAGCAAAATGAGCAGGGAGAATGGCTCTTGGATTCAGGTGCAGCTACCCATGTGACAGGAAATGCAGGTAAATTGACTAACTTATCCCCTCATTACGGTAGAAATTGCATTATAACAGGTGATGGAAAATCTCATCCCATTACACATATTGGAAATGCACATATTCCATTGTCATCCTCATCTCTATCACTGTCTAATGTTGTTCTTGCTCTCAATATCAAAAAGAACATCATATCCATTTCTAAACTCATTGATGATACAAACTCTTATGTTGAATTCACACTTTCTTCTGTCTATGTCAAGGACCTCCACACGAAGAAAATGTTCACTAGAGGGGAGTGTTAGATTTTGGGTGTCGAAGTATAACCCACGTCCAGATTGAGCAAAGGAAAGATAAGAGAGAGAGTAGGAAAAGAGAAATGAGGAAGGGAGGTGAGTATTCACATTCTCACACAACCCATTTATATAGTGATCCTTCTACACAATTTACAAGAATCTAGAATGAAACAATCACAATAATCTAGAGCCTAGAGTGAAGCAACACATTAATCTAGAGCCTAGAGTAAAGCAACACAATAACCTAGAGTCTAGAATAAAATAATTACAGAAATTACAATCATAACCCTGCCTAGATAAATGCGCTCAGACATGGTTAGACGTGTTGGATCTGGATCAGAGCAACATCTTATCAGGGAGCGTCAAGGGAATATGTACATCCTGAAGGAATGTCTACCCAAGGATTCATCCACTTTTGATATAAGATTGAAGACATTTTTTCTTTCACATAATGCGTCATCAGTGTCAAGTTCTTGCCATTTTCAATCAAAAGTAAGGGGCCCTAACCAATTTTTGGAGTCTGATCTGTGGCATAGTCGGCTAGGACACTGTGGTCGACATTTCATTGAAAAACTTGTCAAAGATAGTCTCATTCCAAGATCAAGCTTACCTCTTACTTCAAGTGTCAAAAAATGTTCAAGTTGTGGACTTTGTAAGAGTCATGTTTTACGTTTCCATAATATAAATCAAATGGCTTCTAAACCTTTTGAAACCATTTTTTCTGATGTATGGGGGTCATCCCCTATTGACTTTATGTCTGGATCAAGATATTATGTCTTATTTATTGACTCTTACTCACGTTTCACCTAGATTTACTTCATGAAACACAAATCAAAAGTACCCCACATATTTCGAAACTTCTATGTCATGATTCAAACCAAATTTTCATCCAATGTAGTGCATTTTCAATGTGATGGAGGGGGAGAATATTCCTCGCTTGATTTTATTGAATTTCTACGTGAAAAAGTGATAACTAGACAAATCTACTGCCCTTACACACCACAACAAAATGGTGTAGTTGAGCGAAAACATCGACATATAGTTGAAAGTGTCATGAGCAAGATGCATGATACTAATGTGTTCATTTCCTTGTGGACTGAAGTCTTCCATACTACTGTATACATAATAAATTGTTTGCCTATGACACTCTTGATGTCTAAATCGCCATATTTTACACTCTTAGGCAAACAACCTGATAACAAGAACTTGAAGGTTTTTGGTTGTGTATGCTATGTTCACGTTGATGCTGCCTTGAGGAACAGGTTTCAAGGCAAAGCTATTCAATGTAGATTCGTTGCATATGCTGATGAATATAAAGGTTTTCGATGCCATGATCCAACAACTAAACGTATCAAAACTTCAAGAAATGTCATTTTTTATGAACATAGTTTTGATGATACTAACGAAATGCCTATGACCATTGAATCTTATGATCCCTGGACCAGTACATAGTTATTCAATGTATATCCTGTTATAGAAAATGATGTGCATCAAGGTGAAGATCCAAAGAGAACCAATGTTGTAAAAAGCGTATCGTAAGACATATCGGTCGGGCTTTAAGATACGCCGTAACGTATCGTAACGTATCGTAACCGTATTGTAAATTTTTTAAAAATAATAATAATAAATCAGAAAAAATTTTTAAAAAATGAGAAAATTCATAAAAAAATCAAAAATAATTAAAAATAATAAATTCTTCATAGAAAACATGGTTTAGTCTTTTAGATAACAATAGACTTATTATTTTGCTAAATGCTATAAACTTACGTGCTCACGGTTCATCATTCATACTTCATAGACATCAAAATTGAAAATTCATAACAGTATCATTCTTTTTCATCTTCATCTTCATGGTTTAAAAAAAAATCTTTCCTCTCAATGGGAATCAGCCACCCATGCACAAATTCATGGTTTAATAGATGATTTCACGGTGACAATCCGAAGAGCAATACAACCGTCGGATATGGCTCAAAGTGAAAATCAAGAAGATCCAACACAGTCATCAAGTCATCACGAAAGCAATAATGAAGAACACAGCAACGATTCACATCGGTATTCGGGTCTTATCTACAGTCGACGACTAAGGGACAGAGATGCTCACAGTGAAGAAGACAACATGCCCCACCTTAGAAGATCCCAACGCATTCGTCATCCCATTCACAGGTGGGTTAGCTATGATTCTTTATCACTTGATTTTCAATTATTCATGGCAAAAGTTGGCAAGGAGGAAGAACCTACTTCATTTGATCAAGCATCAAAATCACATCATTGGAGAATGCTATGAAAGAAGAAATGGATGTCTTGCATGAATGTGGAAAATGGGATATCGTTTCGAGGTCACACGGAAAGAACGTAGTGGGCTCCAAATGGGTATACAAAATTAAATACAAACCTGACGGCAGCATAGAAAGACACAAAGCAAGGTCAGTAGTGAAAAGGTTTACACAACAATATGGAGAAGATTATGATGAGACATTCAGCCTGTGATCAAAATGGGAACAATTTGTGTGATTATATCATTAGCAGTTGAATATGGATGGAGACTACATCAAATGGACGTGAAGAATGTTTTTCTTCATGGTGATTTGAGGGATGAAGTATATATGAAACAACCTCCAGGATACACGAAAGGAGACTTTCATGCATGGGTTTGTAAACTAAGAAAATCTATTTATGGACTTAAACAGGTCTCACGCTCATGGTTTGACAGTTTCTCCTGCAAGATTCAAGAATGTAGTTTTCGAAGACGTCCTCTCGATCACTCTCTTTTCATTTATCTAAAGGAAAACATATTTACTTTACTTCTTATATACGTTGATGATATTGTTATCACAAACAATTCAAAAAAACACATAGAAGAAGCTAAAGTTTTGATGATGCAAAACTTCAAAATGAAAGAGCTTGGTGATTTACTATTCTTTCTTGGAGTGGAGATTGATAGGCACATAATCACCTCACATTGACACAACAGAAATACATGTTGGATCTGTTGAAAAAGTCAGGTATGTCTAATTGTAAGCCTGTTGGAACTCCTAGTGTTATAAATCAAAGACTAAGTGCTCAGGATAGGGAGTTATATAAAGGGGAGTTATATGAAGATCCTACGCAATATCGAAGTATTGTTGGGGCACTTCAATATCTTACATTTACTAGACCAGATATTATATATGTTGTAAATCAACTATCTCAATTTATGCATGCACCTAGAGATACTCACATGGATGTTGTCAAAAGAATATTAATATATCTTAAAGGGACAGCAGGAAATGAATATTAAGATATATTAAAGGGACAACAGGAGATGGTTTAGTTTATGGTAAGAGTGAAATTATAACTACTGGACATCAACTTATGACATTCACAGATGCAGATTGATCTAGAGATCCCGATCAAAGAAAGTTCATTTATGGTTTTTGTATTTTCATTGGACATAATCTTGTGTCTTGGAGTTGTCGAAAGCAAAAGGCAGTAGCAAGATCCAGCACTGAAGCTGAATACAGATGCATGTCTGCAGGTACTACTAAAGTTACATGAGTTAGACATTTGCTAGAAGACATTGGAGAAAAGATTAAAACGTCAATGTTAATGTGTGATAATCAAAGCGCTATTAACATTGCCTTTAATCTCATACAACATGGTCGAACAAAGCACATTGAGATTGATCAACACTTTGTTAGACAAAAGGTGGAAGACAAGGAGATTCAGCCTATTTATGTTCGTACAGATGAACAAGTTGCAGACTTATTTACAAAAGGATTAATGAAGCAACGATTATGGTTTCTAAAAGGCAAGTTGTACATGGTGCAAAACCATGCACAACTTGAGGGAGGGTGTTAAACTATAAATCCTTCACCAGCACGTTGAAGAGGAGTCTCTTAGGACTCCACATCCTTGTAAAATGTGTTAAGATAATTAATGTCCTCGTAAGATGAGCCTCCTAGGATTTTATGTTGTATTTCATAGCCTCGTAATATGTGAAGTCTTCTAGGATTCTATGTTGTAGTTAATATCCTTGTAATATGTAAAGTCTCCTACGATTCTATGATGTAGTTAATGTCCTACTCCTTATAGCTTGTGAAATCTCTTAGGATTCTACGATTGGAGACTCTTAGAATTCTGGAAATGGGATTATAAATAGAGGCCGTGCAAACTATTTTGGCCATGGCTTCTTCTCCTCAGCTTCTTCTTGTTTTCATTCTCTCTCTCTCTATCTTCCTGCGTGGGTACTGTTTTCTGGTTTCAGATATTGGTGCTAGATTTCTATCAACCCCCTCGATGAAAATCCAAGAGCTTTTAAAAGCATGGAGGAGGAAGATGGATTGTCATCAATAAAGCTAAGTCAGCTATCTTACCTTTCAACCTTCAGGCTCAAGAGAAGGAGTTTCTTGAGACTTCCAGGTTCGCAAGAAGCTTGTTTCCCATTCTCTTAACTGCATCCTTTGGTTAGCCTTTGTGGGATGAGTAACTGTATCTATGTGCAAGGTCCTAGAAGAGAAGCTTTCCAAAATGGTGGCTTTATGGAGATCCAAACTTTTCCCTCTTATGCAGGCTGGTTTCGTTCATCATGCATGGCCTTACACTATTATCAACTATTGGGCTGATGCTTTAAGGCTCCAAAGAGCACAATTCAGAGACTTGAAAGCTCCTGCTGAATTCCTATGGCTCCACTAACCAACACAACGTAATAACATGGGAGATAAATATAAAACCAATAGCTTAAGATGGTGCTAGAATCAAACTTATAACAGAATAAAATGTGGCAAGGATAGGTTGTGCGGATGGGTGGAGTAAACAGGAAAGAAGTGTCTAAGCAGAAGTAGCAAGTAGCCTTTGGATGGTCAAATCTCATGAGAATGATTCATAGGCCTGGAGAAGCATTATTTGGATTAGGTGAAATTAAGAGATCTTAATGGAGACTAAGGAATGGGGAAAAACTAAATGCTGGAAAGAGGAACTGATAGTGCCATCATCTGGCAGAGGATGGAACCCTTAGACATGGACTCCCTTAGGAGGCTCCAAAATGACATAGTTCAAGAAACTTTCATGGCCATAGACAATAACATTGCTAATTTTAGAAATAGTTTCAGCTAAATCCCAGCAATATTACTGGAACTAAGACTCTTCTCATTGGAGGTATCCAGTTAGAGAGCATGAGAAAAAGCCATAGGTGGGTGATGATCAAGGAAAGGGAACCACAAGAAGAATGGAAAAGTGGATGTCATAAAGTGGCAGATATCCTCATGCTTCATGGACCTTATACCTAGGAGGTACAGATCCTCTCCTCTCTTTTAAATGATTGAAAAGGTATATGAAGTTAGTAAGCAAATGTCTTTTATGCAATCAGATAAAACTCAAAAGAGAACCTTGATCATCTCATTCACTATCGTCTTGCAAAATCATTTAGCTTGACAGTCAAGATTGGTTTGGTGTGAACTTCCCATAAGAGTAGTTTAACTTTTTTAAGAAAATGGTGGTTAGCTGCTTTTAGAAGAGGAAACCTTAGCAACTAAGCGACATGAGTTGCCCTGCATATCTGTGTCAGTGTCGTTTTTTCAACATAGGTATGGGATGGCAACAGTGTAAAATTTGTGTTTTTTAAGTTTTACTTAATGAGATTACATGTATGAATTATTAAACTTACTGTAGTTTGATGCATTATTGTGCATGAAGTTTCCTTCAGTTTTGCATTGTTGTGCATTATACACTATGTATATATACACCAACATATTCTAAAATTGCTGTGTCCAAATTCGCACTGCAGTACCTGCACTCACACCATGTGACTTAGCTTAGCAACTACTTTTGAGGCTACATTCCCAACTGTAATATGGAAACTATGGCATATTCAAAGTCAGACTGTCTTTGAAGACGAGATCTGGCGCAACAAAGATGTGCGTGAGGTAATCAATTGAACGTGTCGAGGACCTACACGAACTTAACCTCTGTAAGAGATCCTTAACTTTTGGAGACTAATTGAACAGTTTGTTTCTAAACACAAGAAAACAGAGAAGAATAACATTACCCATCACATTTGTTATCTATATTATGTGTTGGTGATGGTAGAGATGGACAAACAGCCGAAGGCAGCTGGAAAGAAGAAGAGAAGGAGATCATTCGTGAATATGAAATCTGAAGACTGTCTGCAGAGACGCTGGCTAGCCATCGAGAATTGCCACAAGGCCCATTTATAAATTAGACCTAAGCAGGTTTCCTGAAGAAAGGGAAAGGGAACAGCGCTAGTTGGAAGATTGCCTGCTACCTTTTAGGAAGAATTTATCAGAAGACTAATGAGCAATTTGCCCAGGTTTAATTTAGCCTGGCTAATCTTATTTAGATATGGTAGGCTTTCTCCAGCAGAATTTCATTGGACAGAAAGAGAGAGAGAGAGAGGGCCATACAGAAAGAGACTAAAATATCCAATCAGAACTAGGCTGCCCATCTTGCTATACAATGATAGCCTTTTTTTTTCATTTAATCTGTTACATAACAGCCCCTACTTTCATGCGTAAAATGCAATACTTCCAAGTAAGATCAACAAATACAAAATGCATTAGTACAATTCCTAAATAATAATAACGCCTTAATAAACCCTCCACGGTCAGCAGACTCAAAATTATTCAGATATTGATCAAATAAATTTTAATGCTAAAAATTGAATCATAAACAGAAGATACTAAAGCTTCTTGTCAATAAAATTATAAAAGATTGCAAAAAATTCTTTAATAAATTAAATTCATATCAATGAGTTTTTTGCAGAGCACAAAACTTTAATGGTCCTTTGTCTTGAATAGGATAAATTTTATGGGTGATCTATTTGAACATGGTCAAAAGGAGAGAGGTACAAAAGTAGTCAATCACTTACCGTTAAGGCCATGCAAAATGAAATGAACACTGAAAGCCAAACAGCATTTATTGGAACTTCCTGCTTGTTTACTTTGTGCCACAATGATGAAAATGGCATAGCCCCATCTCTTGAAAATGCATATGCCATCCTGCTTAGAAAGTATAACCAAAATGGACGAACGGACAGCCATGAGACACAGCATTTACAAATTGACATTATCCATGCAAACTAAACAGTTCCAACCATAGTCACAAATAACGTCTTGGAGTTTTAAACATCGAGGTTTTTCTTGGGCATAATATGACAGGCTTGAAGCATTGAAAAATACGAGAAAAACGGTATTTTAAAAAATAAAATTAAAAAAAACTAAAAATGGGGGAAAAATAAAATAAGTGAGAAAATAATAACACAAACATCAAAAGATAAGTAGATTTGCAACAAATAAAAAATAGAAAATAAAAAAATGAAAAAGAAGTGGATTCTATAAACATTTTTTAAAAAAATGCACTTTTTGAAGTTTTAAACGGCATTTTATTTTCTCACTTTTTTTTTCGAAAATAACGCGTTTTTTGTGACTAAACATAGCAAGAAATAATGAAGGAAAAATGTACATGTACATGTACATATGCTTATCAGTAAAAAACGCTATATAGATGCAATCCTCGTTATGATAACTTTTACCTGGAATTGCTTGTTACTGAACTCATACCACAGAAAAAGATGGCAACAGCAACCACTGCTAGGCAAATAATGCCTCCAACTCCATTGCCATATCTATCCTTGAAAGCCAAATAAAACACCTCAGCAATAGCATAACCACCAGCATCATTTTCACTGCTTAAAAGGTATGGGATGTTGGTTACAGCAAATGTAATACCGAGCAAGTAAGCCCAGCCAACAACTATGGATATCCCAATAGAACTGATTATTCCTTTTGGCCCATTTTTGTCTGCATTTTTGGTCTCCTCTGTCTGCAACAACAAGTGAAAAATCAAATATTCTCTCTTCAACAACAAGGTGAGTACATGAAACTGAAAACTTATCATTGCAACATGCTAAGTGGTTTTCTGTTTAATTTGTCTTACCAGTGTCAAATTTTGATAAGTTATGAGGTAGTCTATAACTTAAATAAAACAAAAGCTACCCACAATCCTTGCACAATCAAATGACAGATCATGAATATGAGTTTAGAAAGGAAACAAGGTTCTCACCATATGAGCTGAGGCATCATAACCAGTTAGCGTATACTGACTCATGAGGAGACCAAGTACAAATATGTATAATTTACTTTGGATCCCGACATTGTTGTCTGTATTGAAATGTGTAAAAACGTACTTAGCACTAGCCCTTTGAGTTGCCACAGCAGGAATGAGAATCATAAGGACAAAGACACCTGGAAAACTCATCATGTCAATTTCATAGACATCACCTCCAAAATCAATTGAAAGAAAAAAAAAATCAAACTATAACTTCTAGCTTTCAAACCTAGAATGTTCCATGCAGCAGCAATCTGTCCAAGAAATGACAGCCAACTAATGGGCAAACTGTTCAAAATAGCATGTATAAGAAGAATCCCCCCATGGAAACAAATGACAACATACTTAGAGGCCTTGTATCCACCACCATTAGCACCACCAGTTCCAAGTAGGATGATAACTTGAACTAATTGAGCAAGTGAATAGTCAACACTTGTAGTGACTGCCCACTGGAAATATGAGTTATGAGATCTATTACTTACGAGGACCAATTATTCTGTGGAATTCAATGAAGAAAAATAGGAAATTACCTGACCAACAATGTTGAACCTACAAAAGTCAATAAAAATGTAATCAGGACATTGAGGCAAGCCAATGAAAATGACGATATATTCAAACAAAAAACACATTAACACAGTCTACCATTTGCAAGAAATTACACAAATTCTTACATATATTATGATTAGTTACATATATTATGATTAGTACTGCACATTTACCCTTTTCTTTCTTCATGTTCTGAAATAGCTTGAGCTGTTACGGTAATGGAAATATGCCAAGGCCTAGACAAGCACAACTACCAACCTACATGTTCCAGCGATATGCAGCAAATTTGTGCTCTGAAAAGTCATCAAACTTGGAGAGAAGTGACGTGATATCTCACATCAAATTTATGTAATATGAATGTTCTCAAAATATCGGGTGCAGGTATAAGGAAACATAGTAAATGTAGAAAACTATATTCTTGAACTCTTCAACAAATAACTGAATAAGCACAGTGCTTGAACCACACCAAGAAACAGAATATAGATAAAAATCTATGTCTCACACATAAGAAAACTCTCACAAGAGGGTAAACAATGCACAAAGGCACTGAAAATATTCTCTGACATTCACTTTTTAACTTGCCCAACAAAAACAGGAATAAGGCGGGACCATTTTGAGGTGATGACAGCAATATTACCTTTTCAATTAGAGAAAACTTTGAGTGTATTTCAAATCGAAAAAACAAAGCAAGTTTAAGAAAGCAGTAAGCAAAGCTATAACAATTAGGCTGACCAAAAGCATGGAACGTTCTTAATCCTGGTAACCAGACACGAAGAGATAAAATTCTGGTATCCAAGGACCTGAGCACCATGATTCAAAATGAACAGTGGTGAATGGTAAGAAATCGCCTCATTGAATTAAACAGAAAAACAACAGATTTCCTTGACTTGTCTTTTTAACTTTCATAATGAAGGAAACAACTGTTTAGGATGGTTCTTTATAGACTCACAAGTCACAACCTGTTCCAGATCTATCCCTCGTGGACAGAAAGCATCTTGTCCATTGGGCAAGTCTCCCCTAGCATCAAGAGGCATCAATACAGGGGTTGAAATCTCAAACGTCAGTGCCTAAGCTGATCCACGTACTCATATGGTCAGGACTCAGGACCCTGTGAGCCTTGGTCTTCTAACTTCACAAATTTTTCAGAAAATGTTTATATTAGGTAACCGAAACTAGAACTAAATGAATACAACAAGGAATATTTTACAAGATTTCTGAAAAATAGAGTTGCCAGAGAAAGAGAAGCCAATATGAAGAATAAACGGAGACAGGCAGCTGCAGGCCCTAATTAAGTCTCTAATGCATCCAAGATATTATTCAACTTCAAGCATATTACAAATATAACGGCGGAGTTATAGAGCGAAAGTTCATGCGAGTCTCCTCTAGGATATAACTTTTTACATCATGTAAATCTGTCAAAGAACAGAACTGTAACGTATTATAATGAGGAAGATGGATTTTCCGAGGCTCTAAGATGGCAATGATCTTAAGACTGAAAAGAGGCAAGGATATAGTCCCCCTTTTCACAAAAGTTAGTGTAAGGCTAAAGTAGCAACGAGAAACATTACGAATTCGAAAGAGGAACACCAGTATTCCTTTGAGAATTCACCAAAAAATATGGGAAAATACCCGTCTAACAATAGTAACCTCTCAATGCTTTTACGTATTTCGCTTTATGATGTCCATCTTTTGCTCCCGAAGTCACCTTTCACATAACGTGGGCTAAATAGTTTTTATTTAATATCCTTTCCTCTTTTGCTTCCCTCATTTTGCCTGGAAAAATCTAAACGGAGGAACATTGCCACGAGTGAAGTCAGCTGAAAAGCCATAAAACATCAACTTCCCAATAGACCGACATGGATTACAAATTCAAAGAGCACTAACGAATAGAAAATGGTGACTGCCAAGTCACCGTCGAGACCCTGTGCAGAAATAGTTGAAACTTCAAGCTTACCAGCCCGTCAACCATGAAGCAAACGGTGCCCACTCCTTTCCAGAGAGCCTAGCACTCCAATAGTATAAACCCCCAGAAGTCGGATAGGAGGAGCAGATTTCAGCCATAGACAACCCAACGAACATGGTGAAGAATCCAGCAACGAACCACCCATATGTGGTGACAACAGGGCCCCCAAATGTGAGCCCTGTGTTGTACAGAGTGGTTATCCCAGTAAGAACTGATATGATGGAAAAAGAAAAGGCAAAATTGGAGAGCAGCCTGCATAGAAAAATTCAATCAAAGATTTTCCTCCCTACAATAGCTACAGAAAGAACCACGTGACCTCTTCACATGGCAATATCCAAAAAAGAACAGAGTTATTACGATAAATCACGCTTCAGCTCCTGCTTGTAACCAAGCTCGTGCAGCCTCGAATGCCCGGAATCAATGTGCGCACTCTCTTCATCAACTCCTCGACCACTGCCATCATCAATCTTCCAAACCATCCTGGCAAGGCAAAAAAAAAAAAAGAAGAGCTCCCAAGTTCTGGGAAGAATGGGGCGCACAAGCAAAACTAAAGGAACTTGCACAAGATTTGCAAGATCCCAGATGGATCTCTTCTTGGTTACACACAAAGCTCTCGGGGAGAGGGAAGGCAAGAAGGATTAAAATCCGTAAAGATGTCGAACTTCAATACTTTCCATAAATGGAGCGCCGATCCAAGAGGTGACACTCCTTCCCCCTTATAAGGAAAGTAGATTGTTACCTCTTGAAAGCGTTGCTGATTATAATGCGCGCGCAAAGGCGCAAAACCACAACCGTCCTTCCCAAGTGTCGAAAGGCATTGGCACCGACGAAAAATTAAACTACTTGGGAGCTGACGTCCACGCCTCTCCCGCTTCTGCCATGGAATTCGACAATGAAACATGAACAGGTCAAAAGAGGCGCCAACAACCCATGGGCCTCACCCTCACCTGTCGTGTCCCGTCTGGAAAGCTACTCTTTGTACTGGGGCAAGAGTATTAATGGCTTCATTATCTCCATTTTTCCTCCCTTCATCGTTCTCTAGATGGAGGGCTGTTAAACAGTCGCGTATCAGTATGAATCTGCATCCTAGTAATTAAAAGGGCGGCAGATTCTCCACTCTTCCTTTGTTTTGGAATGTTATTAAGCGGTCAATCTTGCCATGCGGAGAAGACGCAGAACTTCTTAAAATTACGCCGGTGGGGTCATGCAGTAGGTACTTGGAAATCGGAAAGAATATTCACATTGGAGTGGGCAGGAGGGATTCCAAAGGTGCAGAGGCATGGACGGCGTGCATAAAACTTATGTATGATTATGGCGTGAACCGCATGGGAGACTGCTCTGCGAAGCCACACATTATCTAAAACAGATTCCGCAGCATGGCGTCGCCGTCACTAATGGTGCCGGTTCTCTCCTGCCCGATAAGGGCGGCGGTTCGGGTTTAGCCTACCTACCCGAAACCTGAGTAAGGTTCACCTTATTTAAATCAAAAACTATATTTTTAATATAAATATAATTAATTATAATAAAATATATATATATATATATATACTTATATAGAAAAGAATACAATAATGTTAAATGTAAGCTATTGAACTAGTCGGGTTCAATTCGGTTCGACAGGACAACTTATCGGATTGGCCTGGTGTTCAATTTTTGAGTCCGGATCAAAATCAAACTGAATACCGAGTTTGGCAATAAGAAAACATTTAAATCGATGTGTCATAGAAGAAGCAGCAACGTAAGCCTTCTTTCAACCACACATGTTAGCCAAGATTGAGAATTATTGTTGAAAAACAATGGACGAATAGCGGTGGCAGGTGCACGTGAGTGTAAAAGAAATTTCATTGAGGAGACCATCTAATATATGCATTTCTCTCTTTAAAGAATTTCGTTGTTTTGTCCAGGACCTTACTTTTTACTGTTCTTTTACTCCTAGCGGAAGTGTCGGTAAATATTTTGTGTGCGGGGGCAAAGGTGCTTTGCAACTTAAAACGACAATATTATTGGAAAACATAAATTTTCAAGTTTGCTGGTAACTTTGTGTGATTGCGTAGCTTCCCTTTTTGGGACGATAAAAGAAAGGCATGTACGTGGAGAATTATAAGTGAGGAGCCGGTTGCTACTATTATTGAAAAATATGAGGACAGAAAATGAAAATGAAAAGGTCGTCCAATAGAAAAAGTTGAACACGTGTTTTCCAATTCTTATCGAACCAAGCGCAAGCGTGCTTAATATATTTTCAGTTTAAACAAATTGATGATATGGCAGCACTGATTTTAACTAACTTATACATGTTAAAAACCATAGAATTAAAGTGGGAATGGGGAGTCTTCAGGGCATGGTACAACTGGTCGGACTAGGTGTTTGTATGAAGATAAATTTCTAGTTTGATTTTTGTGGGTGTTATGTTTTTGTGTCTTAAGGTGGTAAGGCATGCCATCCAAGTTAAAGATTGCGTGGTTGTTATCCAAATGCAGGGAGACAGCCGATGGAATGAATATCTAGCTCTACCTAACAAAAAAAGTGGGAATGGAGGTTTGGGGGAGGGAAAAGGGGAAAATGGGTCTCATGAATATGAGATTTTAGAAACTTCAAATTACCATGAATTTCATGGATATTAAACAAACACAACTCACAAGAAAATATTTTATCCTGTTAAAGCGTCACCAAGACACGTGCCTTAGGGACCTGGCAGTGGGCCCCTTGAAGTTCATGTCCACAGGTAAACAGCCATAAGCTCCCTTCTTAAGCTATATGAGGGAAATTTATAAGGGTCAATCTAGAAAATGAAAAGTAGCTTTCTACAAGATGTCAAAAACTATATGATTCGCGTAGTATTTCATGTTTAAGACTTGGCGTTTCTTGGTGCTGGTTAGCTATGTCCAAAACATGTTGTTGTAAGGAAGTTGTTACCTGCGAGGAGGAGCTTAATTGCATCCAATCTCTTCTCTGCTCCTTTGTCACATGATCTCTTGGAGTTGGAATAGCTCCGTACACAATTGGCTTCTTTGGCTAAACAGCTTATTTCCTACAGGCTGTGTGATGAAAGCTACTGGAAGCAACTCCGGAGTTAGATGGCTGGGCACCGGCAGTGCGCATTTCTTTTACCAAACTGCTTCGAAAAACTATAAATTCAACTTTCTCTGGTTGTTAATGTTCATGGTATTTCTTTTCATGATGATGACATTCTTCGTGCTGTCAGTATTATTTCTACAAGCTATGCATTGCTTCAGATAAGTGGACTTCGTCCTTCATTAGTTCCTTGGAGTTTTTTTTTTTCAATCTACCAATGGCATTCGCTAATACCCTTTAGGCCCGCTTCCGTCTTGATGAAACACATGCGACCCTCAAAGTTCTTAGTGGTTAGAAAGCTCCAATGCCTCAGTGGGGTCCAACCAGATGTGCTTTGGGCCATCGATGGGATCTTTCATGTGTGCACTGATTGGTGATCTCTTGGTCTCTTGAGAGGGTAACTGTAAACATTTTAGCTCGAGATTGGAAATTGTTATGCTTGTGCTGGTGGCTGATTTACAACATGTTTTTATCCCTAGAAGGTCTCTTCTTGATGGGTTTATTGCATTGGAAATTATTCAATATTCCATGCCTACTTGTCACACTCACATTGAGGCATCAATGTTGAAGTTGGATTTGCGTAAAGCATTTGACACGTTTTCTTGGACCTACTTGTTTGAAATCTTATGTAATATGGGCTTCGGGGGATCGGTGGCAGGGCAGAGGTTATGGTGCATAGTAATGGCATGTCTGGAAATGTTTTTTCAATGCCCAAAGGTTTGTTGCAGGGATGTCCATTACCCCCCTTCCTATTCAACCTTCCTACTGTGGGATCTGCCACACCAGTGGTTGGCTCTTTTACTTGCCATCTTGTATAATATGCAGGTGTTGTCATAGTTTTTGGGCATACCACCATTCAACAAATGGCCCACGGTATTCATTTTAAGGACTTCGCCTATGGTTTCGGTCCTTCACATTGTGAGGCTAATTGCTCTATTACTCTGTTCAATGTTACTCACACCCATCAAGTCGCTGCCTCATGCATTTGTAACTGGCCCATGTCTAACTTCCTCATTTCATTTTTGGGTCTCCCTCTAAAACTCCAGCTAAAATCTTCAGCTTATTGGGACATTCCTATGCTTGCATGATATCCGAAGCATTTAGTATGGTATAATGGTTCCCCTCCTAGAACAATAATGCATGTTTGTTTTTCATCATACATGATAAAGTCCAGACATTATTTAACCTCAAAAAATAGGGTTTATACTTCACAAACCGTGGCATGCTTTGTGATCTAATTTAGTTCATCCCCATAGTTGTATTTCTGATCTTTGGGCGGTTTAATGGCAAGATTGAACCTCAGTTGACTGGGAGATCTGTTGATTATTCTTACATCTAGAAACAAAATCGATAGATGCCTACATATGATGCATTGGCCATTCTTACAATGCTTTGGTCGATCGCGGTGATGATCGAAGCCCAAGTGTAAATAATCAGCAGGACTGTTTCATACTGGTACTTTGTGAAGGATGGTTGCCCTAGGAACATCATTGTGATTTGTCCTTCATTTAAGTCAGCGTTGGATATAGATGGTTTTTAGTGGTTCATTTTGCCTGTGCTTTCTAAGCCTCCCAGGTTTATGACCGAGTATTGACATTTTGTAGGTGTGATGGCAAGCTTATCTACGTACAAGGTCATCCATTGTAGATGTGACCAGGTTGCACCAATAAGGATGGTAAAGCAAGGACCTAATGCACAAAGACTATTTTATGGGTGTGAGAACTACATATATAATGTTTAACATCATCATTTGTGTGATCTATTTATGCAAATAGTGTATTCTCTATGATTTGTTGTTCTTTTCCATTTTACTTTTACAAGGAACATTCAAATTTTGTGGGGGTTTCAGCTGCGTTGCAAAGAAAATAGGCCATTATTGCCAAAAGAAGAGAATGATCATTTTTTGGTTTAGCTAAAATCATGTTAGAAAAGAGTTAGCACACAGGTAGGAGTTGCATGATCGTGCACTAGAAGATAATGTTATAGATGGATTGAAAGGTTATGAAGATACGGTCGAAGGTGTACAATGCTTAACTATTCATAATATTGTAAACATTAATGTAAATCGCTAGTGACCACAGTATTAGGTATAAATGGAAGCACAATGGATTGTCTTTTTGGTTCTCTTGTCTTGTCTATGTGTACCAGACCTTCGGTTTGCATTGCAGAGGAACTCCATATTATCATCCAATTGATTTGGGACAGATGACTACACTGATTCATAAGACCTCCAATTTGCTTCTTTCTTTTCTGTTTTAATCAAACTGAGCCAAAATAGCGGACATGCAGAGATAACCGAATCAAAACATGATGCACTGTCATTTGTACTACAGCAATAGCTAGACATTTTCTTCCTAATTATCTTTCAGCTTACCATCTAAGTTAATAAGCAATTTGTGGAAGTATATCTCTTTCCTAAAGTTTTGAAGTTTAATCATGTTGAGTGCTATTATGCTTGAACTTTCTAGGCATATGAAAAGTTTTGAAAGCAAGTATCTACTTTCGAAATTTTCAAGTCAACATGGTGGTATCTATTAACAAAACTGGTAAGGATGATAAGAGCGACAAATCTGTTGGAGAGAAAATCGACAATCAAGATATGGATAAAGATGTCAAGCTGGTAACTAAAGATTGTGATAAAAGCAAAAAAATCAGAACATAAGGAAAGGCGGCAATTTAGGGATCAGATGAAGATTTCATCTAATCTAGCGAAGAACAATCTTGCCTATGATAAGACATGATTTCTTCCCTATAAAAGGACTCACTCTACCATTGTAATTATCCTCTTATCAATAAACAAAAAGTCTGAGTGCCTTCTGATCGTGGATGTAGGCTTATCTAAGCCAAACCACGTTAATTTTTGCTTCTTCTTTTCCTTGGGTATATCTCCTTCATTTTTCTTTATGGTATCAGAGCTTGAGAAGCAACCATAGAGATCGATCCCTGTTGCTAGAACAGAGAATGTTTTGTCTGTCTGTTCATAGTGAATTTTTTTGTTGGCGTCGTCAAATCTAATCTTAATAGCTGTCGAGCAGGAATTAAAAACTTTTTTTGAACGTCTGCAAACCCTTCCAGTGACATTTGCAAATTTTTGGAACTTTGAGGAGTGAGCGCTTGCATTTTGAAGCGTCGCTGGTTAAGGAACAGAAAAAACAGGGGCGACGCTGATTTTTGCCCCTCGTTCATCATCTGATGTTGTCACCAAAAGTGATCTTTCACTACAAGATTTCATAGCAAGAATCTCCAATCTTGCAAATTCAACGCCCCATTGCTCGACCAGAACCAACGCCGGTGCTGGCCAGAATCGAAGCATCTCCAGCCGCCTCTCCTGTTATGCCATGTTATCTTCTTCAATAAAAGAGATAGGTCGACTGACCACCATCTCTCAACTTCAAAAATTTGACATTGTTTCTACCAATTGTCTCTTGCCAGGATATTTAAGAGGAGTCATCGTCTGGAAGTTGTGATTTCAACGCCCCACTGCTCGACTGGAATCGATGCCGGTGCTGGCCGGAATCAACGTTTCTCCGACCGTCTCTCCTACTACGACCCTTCGACACCTGCTTCAGGGAGGTTTGCCGAAACCTGTTTGTTTTCTCCTTCGACTTAACATTTCTATTTGATCTGCAACTAGAGGATATATGGCGTCATCTTCCACAATTATTTTTCCTTATCCCTACACAATCAATGTGTCCAACTTCGTCTCACTCAAACTTCTAGCTGAGAATTTTCTTCTGCAGAAGACACAGATCTTGGCACTGATCAAGAGCCAAGATCTTCAAGGGTTTTTGACTGGCGAGGTTGCTACTGTACCAGAACTTATCGATGACTCTTCTTCTCAACAATTGGTACCCAATCCCCATTTTTGCTGCTTGGAGAAAAACTGATCATTTAATCAAGGGGTGGATAACCAACACCCTGATTGAAAGTGCTCTTGGTCTTGTTGTTAGCTTTGAAACATCCAAGGACATCTGGATGGCTCTTATGAATGTCTTCTTTCGAAAATAATGTGTGAGAGAATTTCATCTCACACATTTGCTTACTACGTTTAAGGAAAATGATAACTCTGTAGAAGAATATATAGGCAAATTCAAACGAATATGTGATGATCTTTCAGCTATTGGAAAATATGTTGATGAGGGGTCACAGGTTTACTGGCTACTTGAAGGACTTGGAGAAGGATACAAAGCTTTTGTTGCATCCATGATTCATTCGCCTACACCTCCTTATGAGGAGGTTGTTTCTTTCCTTCAAAGCTTTGACTCACCATTAAAAAGTCTCACTCCTCCTATCATGGTAATGACAAACCAACAATCAGGATGTGGCCACGAGCGTGGATGCGGCTATAAAGGACGTGGACATTATCAGAATCGGCCACATGATCGGTCACGTTGAAAATTCCAATCTTTCTACTAATGGTGATGAGAAGAGAAATAAAAATCCTATTGTTTGTCAAATTTGTGGTAAAAAATATTATTCTGCCATCAAGTGTTTTGAACGATTCAATCATGCTATCAAGCCAAGGATGCCCAACAAGCTCTTGCCACTATCACTATTGATTATGCAAATGACTCTGAATGGTTGGCTGACATCGGAGCTTTAGCTCACATGACTGGGAACCCTAATAAGATTTCAAAAATATCTCCTTATCATGGACGTGATCACGTTATTGTTGGAGATGGCACGTCTCTTCCCATAACTAGTGAAGTCCTTCTTTTCATGTTCTAACGTTCCAAAATTAAAGGAAGATTTACTTTTTGTCAGTCAACTAACTAGTGAATTACCATATGCAATCTATGAATCAAAGTTGAAGTGTTTGTGTGAAATTCGCTCTCGCCTCTCTCTCCCTCTCATAGTCTTACCGCCGGTGATTGAAATCCCAAGGCTCCAACCCGTGGTAGTGGCTGAAGCATAACAGGTTTGAAGACGTTCCTTGAGGCCACCGAAAAGACTCTTGGAGCATCTTCTTCCTACGCCCAAATTCTCCGACTGAATCGCCATCTTTTCACGGTGCAACTTCTTCATCCCCGAAAGGAGTTAGAGGCTGGAGACGATAATCGGGAAGGCTTGGAGGAGAGCGACTCGTGGCTCTAGTCGCCTAGTACCCAAGCGAAAGACTCCAGCTGCAAGAGAAGAGGTAGGTGTCGATAATCTCCCGGCTCCTTCCTTACTTGAGTAGAGCAGAGGACTAGTTAAAATCATCCTTAGTAGGCCACATGATCTCTGTGAGAAACAGAGATAGAGAGCGCTAGAAAGGAGGATCGACGCTAGCTCTTAGAGGACTGATTTTCACGGTGAGAAACTGAGAGAGCTCGTCGGAATTCCATTGGTAGACGGTCAATAGAATTTCAGCGAAATTGACTGATTAATCCCCTTGAAATCATGCCCACGGTAGTAGCAATCCAATTCTAATCCAATCTAGAAGTTGTTGTTGAAGAGGAGATAGAATTCCCCTTAGCTGAATACCAAAAATTAGAAAAATCGTGTTCACGACAAGGAGAGACGAACCAGCAATTTGGGCGGAACTTACGTGGGAAATTTGAAGCAAACCAAGCACACTTCCACTCTCTAATTGAGTCCAATACCATCGCCCAGATCCTAGCAAGCTCTCAGCCAAGTTTCAGGCGATTTCATCCATCCACGGCGAAGAACGAGCTTCCAATCTGAATTTTGTCCACGACGCCAAAAAAACAAACACTGCTACCTCTCCAGCAGAATCCGATTGGCGTTTAAACAAATTCTGCTTCTTCCAACAATGTTTTTGGTTAGTATCATTTGATATTAAGTTGGAATTTAATTGACCAGGGCTCAACAGTCATTTCACCTCCTAAGCACTTAAAGAAAAGGAAACGAGTAGCGAGCGTTACACGCAGAAACTCTCTTTTGGGCTTCTCGACATAATGCTGGGAGCCTGAGAGTTACACTTCTCCCTATCACCTCTCAACTTCAACCGTTCCCCTCCACTCGGACCATCAACAGCCATCATTGAAGAGTTAAGGTAGGTATTCAATTTCCTTAGTTAGGGGGACCCTTCTCAAACCTCTTAGCCTTTTCATCTCCTCTTGAAATCATCCCTAAAGCCTCACCAGCCCAAGAGTCTTACCCTCTTAACCCGCCACTTGTCCAACTCTTGAATCCTCATCATTACCCCACCTTGAGTCATAACACCATCTCTCTCTCGTGCATAACATCTAACCCACTAGACCTAGCGCACATCACTTAGACTGAGCCCACCCAAACCAATACCGAGCTCACTTCCTTGCTCTGAGCTCGACCAGTCCCCTTTGGTGCCCATTAGTTGGGTTTATCTTCAAGTCTGTTCGTGTTCGACATCACAAGCGCCAAGGTGATCTCGGCCAGGTGGGTCGGGCCCCTGCCTCTATCCAGGCGCTCCTCCAATACGTTGTTGTATCTCTTGGCCGACCGAAGCCTGCAGCAACCAAACTCTTTCTCTCTCGGCCAGCTTCCACAAGATCACAAGTCGTCCTCAGCCAGGCGGGCTGAGCCATCGCTCTACCTCCTTGTTGCGATATCCGAGAGTGGCTTAGCCACCGGTATTCTCTCGGATCCTATTGCTGATTGAGCCGATCTCTCATCGGCTAGGTAATATTTAAACATCCTATAGAATGGGGTTATTGGGAGTATTTGTTTCCTAAACCAGGCTCTAGCCTATCGCCACTGTCGGCAGTCCCTCTAAAGCACCTTGCTAAGGACACGGCTGCGGGTCAGCTAGACCACCAAGGGAAAGGGCATGGTTTGGCCATTCTTAGGTATGAATGAATGGTTTGCGAATGAATGTTGAGTGAGTTGTGAGAGCATAATTTGTAAAGCTCCCTCTCATCATCTTACCGCCGGTGACCTGAATCCCAAGGCTCCAACCCCGTGGCTCTAGTTGAAGCAAAACAGGTTTGAAGACGTTCCTTGAGGCCACCGGAAATCTTCTTGGAGCACCTTCTTCCTATGCCCAAATTCTCCGACTGAATCGCCATCTTCTCACGGTGCAACTTGCTCACAACGTTTAAGAAAAATGATAACTCTGTGGAAGAATATATAGGTAAATTCAAACGAATATGTGATGATTTTTCAGCTATTAGAAAATATGTTGATGAAGGGTCATAGGTTTACTGGCTGCTTCAAGGACTTGGAGAAGGATACGAAGCTTTTATCACATCCATGATTCATCCATGAAGTGTTCGTGTGCAATTCGCTCTCGCCTCTCTCTCCCTCTCATAGTCTTACCGCCGGTGATTGAAATCCCAAGGCTCCAACCCGTGGTAGTGGCTGAAGCATAACAGGTTTGAAGACGTTCCTTGAGGCCACCGAAAAGACTCTTGGAGCATCTTCTTCCTACGCCCAAATTCTCCGACTGAATCGCCATCTTTTCACGGTGCAACTTCTTC